>APFE030338982.1:43067-73536 GCA_000404065.3 Pinus taeda
ATATAATTAAATCAAATAAGCAAATCTAAGCCAAAAAGAATCTCAATGGACAATACTTCTCAACAACAAAAAAGGAAAAGGAAGAATGAACAGTCACCTGCTATCTATGACTATAGTTAACAAGAGATTCAACTCGACGAACAGAAAGAAAACAACCAGGAAAAGTGACAAAGATACACAAGAGGAGAAGAACCAGACAAAAACTAACGGAAACCCTAGATTGAAGGCGAAAGAGGAAGGATCGGAAGGCCTCAAGGGGAACGCAGCCAGAACAAGGACCACGGGACGGGGGGGGCGAAGAAACACTAAGAAGACAGGGCAGGGATCCAACACCTACTTACCTTCCAGCCATCATCTCTGTTGAGATTATTAGGCCTCTTTTCAATTTCTATAGCTTCCCTTAACTTACGATGATGGAACTGAGCCATCTTGGCAATAACTTTGGCCTCCTCAATACAGACATGATGATTAGTCTTGTCCACATGCTCCGCTAAGGCAGAAGACTTTGTTCTTCCATGTCTCAGGTCAGCTGCATGCTCACAGATTCTTTGTTGAATGGAGCGCCCTATTTCTCCTATATAGGGAGTCCCACATGAGCAAGGGATCAAATACACTCCCTTCATGTCCATAGGGTTAACAGGATCTTTCACCGACCGAAGGGAATTACGAATGGTTTTGAAGGGCCTAAAGGTTGAGGGAATATCAAACCTATTGAGGATTCGAGCTATCCTGTCCGTGGTCCCCTGGATATAAGGAAGATGGACACCTAGATGGCGCTCCTTAGGCTCTTTCTTCTTAAGTGCATTTCTGGAGGCTTTAAGGAAAGCTTTCCGACCTAGGTGCCTACTATATCCACTTTCCACAAAGACATCAAGAAGGTGGGATCTCTCTCTATCCAGGTTCTCATTATCTGAAATCCTGAGGGCACGAGTGGCCAAGGTATTAAGAACCCCCATCTTCTGCGCAGGGAAATGATGGGAATCAGCATGAAGATACTGTTCCGTGTGCGTTTTCTTGCGGAACACAGAGTGGGAGAGAGAGCCGTCATCCTTCTTAGAAATAAGAATATCTAGAAAAGGGAGGCTGCCATTGACCTCTTTTTCCATGGTGAACTTAATAGCTGAGGACTGGCTATGGAGGTGATCAAAGAAATGATCTAGCTCCTCATGGCCATGTGGCCAGATGACATTAGTGTCATCTACATACCTTTTCCAAAGCTTAGGAAGGAGACGAGCTGAGGCTAGAGCCTTGGCCTCGAAATCTTCCATAAAAAGATTTGCCACTGTCGAGGAGAGGGGGGAACCCATTGCAACACCACAAGTCTGCTCAAAGAACTCACCTTCAAAACAGAAGAAAGTGGAAGTGAGACATACCTCAACCAGCTGAGCGGTATCTGGATATGTAAGTCGATAGATCACTTCCAAGGCCTCTTTTATAGGGATACAAGTGAACAAAGAGACCACATCAAAGCTGACAAGCATGTCATCAGGCTCAAGCCTAATATCCTTGAGATCCTTAATGAAGGATGCAGAGTCCTTCACGAAGGACTCTGTGCGACCAACCAGGGGTTTAAGCTTAAGAGCCAGAAACTTAGCTAGAAGGTAGGTCGGGCCGTTGGAGTCTCTGTACATACTATTTAACAAGCTATGCTGGATTGGATCTTCAACGTGTCCTGACGATGAACCACACTGGTTGGTTCGAAACGCGTCGACAAAGATCTTTATCATGTGATTTACGTTGAAGCTCTTATTATAAAAATCATCATAATTTTTTCCCGATGAAGCACTGCTTTATATCTCTGCGCTCCTTCGTGAATTTTCATATCAGAATTTATAGGCAAACGTAAGTTGGAAATAATGTCCTGCTGCAGACATTTCTAATATTATCTCGCCACTTTCTGGTATTGGATAGAGTAATTAAAATATGATCCTAGGACATGCATCTTCCCACTTTATAGTGGACGGATTAATTTTATATTTTTAATTCAAGTCAAACCACTCACGACTGAAAAAAATGAGTGGTGTACGACACTTCATTGTTCGAGACTTCATAATTATCATCGTTCTCTTCTGCGTGAAGTATAGTTTCATAAATATATATAACGAATACATAAATCAGATCCTAAAGATTAAATTTCGGCTTTTCGACTTTTTTGTTGGTAAAGTAAGATTTTATAATTTTGGCCACATAGAACTCAAAGGTGGTTTATATTATGTATCTGTACCTCAAAGGTGGTTTATATTATGTATCTGTACATTTTATATATTTACGGGTATATATATACAAATACATATATACAAGAATGAAGACTTATATAAGGTTGTAAATTTGGACGTCAACATAGTGCTTAAATCTTTCACCAAGGACAATTGCTTAGGCCTAGGTTCAGAGGGTTTGATCTCTTTATGTTTTTCTTTGATCTTATTGGACCGGACTTGGTGAGGATAGTTGAAGAGTCCATAGTGGGAGGGCACATCACTACGGAAATTAACTCTATATACATTGCACTTATTCTGAAACATAGTGATTTGGGAACTTTTAATGACATTAGGCTCATCTCTCTTTGCAATCTGATATACAAATTGATATTCAAAATCATTGCTCTTCGGATTAAGAATACACTGTCCACATTCGTCTCCCTAAAGAAATATGGATTTTTATAGGATAGACAGATACATGATGTTGTTGCAACGACGCAGAAATGCATCCATTCCATACACACAAAGAAGCTGAAAGTTGTTGTCATGAAGATGGACCTAGAAAGGGCATATGACAGTGTTGATTGGACATTCATGCACATTATTCTACACAGAATTGGTCTTCAAATGCACAACATTGAATGGATTATGACCTATGTTATTACTGTCATATATGTTATCATTATAAATGGATATCCTGCATGCTATTTTGGGGCGAGCAGAGGATTATGACAAAGATGCTCACTTTCCCCATTGTTTTTTATCTTGATCATGGATGGCCTCAACCACAAAACTAAAAATGCTTGCTTAGGGGGGGCGTTTTTCAAGCACTCACTATGGGACGAGGTATTAGGATCTCACATAGCCTCTTTGTTGATGACATTCTCATATTTGGGATGATATCTAAGATGATGTGGGCTACTTTACATAACATTTTCTATAGATTTGGAAATGCTTATGGGCTTCTTATGAACAAGGGAAAATTGGAACTACTTTATGGGGAGCAACAGCAGGAGGATTGTGCACATCGCAAACCTCTTTGGTGTGGAAGCAAAACTGATTTGCACCGAACTGAAATACTTGGGTTTCAGCATCAAACCAAATAAATATTGGGTCAATGACTGGTTATGGATTGTTGATAGATTCCACAAAAAGATCTTTGGATGGTAACATAGATGTTTAACACTTGGGGGTAGGGTCACCCTCACCCAGTTGGTCCTTTAACAACTAGTTGTATATTGGGCACATTTATTCTACATCCCTGCCTCCATCATATCGAAAATTAATAGGATTATGGCTAGATTTATTTGGGCTAGATCCGGAAAATCTCACAAATTTCACCTCACCAAGATGGACATGATCACGAGGCCTAAGTCTATGGGGGACTGGGGAATACTAAATATCAAACTGTTTGGCTCAACACTTCTCATTAAATCATTATGGTGGGGACTGTTCGGTACATGCCTATGGAGTGACATTATTAGATCCAAATACCTCAAAGAAATTGAGGTCAAACACTGGATGGGAGAGGGTCTTGTGGGTAAAATTATTGGTTCAACCATCTAGGCAAGCTTAAATAAGTTCAAATTCTAGTTAATGAAAAGTGCTTGTTGGATTTTTGGCATAGGGAGGGAGATTATCATTAGTCCAAATAGTGTCCTTGTAGCTGGGATTGAGATGTATTACTCAGATGAACTTACTCGCAACCTTAACTACAGGGGATATTTTTATTTTAACCAGGCTATCATAACATGGACAGACATCACTCATGTTTGGAAGAGGGCAAATGAAATAGGACTGACGAGGGAAATAGCTCGGCCCTAGAAAAAAATACTCAAGGCTCTACGTAATTCATGTATTTGCAAAGTTGCACATAGAAATTGGATTGGGCGGGATGGGATGTTGAAGAGAGTATATATCTTTGTATTAGATACCTATTTATTCATATATAACGATATACATAGTATTTAGAACCTTTGTTGGTTTATAAAATTCTGGAAGGTACAAATCCCAATCAAGATTATATTATACACCTGGCTTGTATGGAAGAACAAGACACTTACTTGGGAGAATATGAGGAAGATAAGTATGCTTGGACCAAGAATATGTGTGTTATGCAGGCAAGAGGAGGAGGACAATTCACACATTCTACTAGCTTGTCCCGTCATTATACAGGTTTGGAAAAATATTTTTGTTTTACTCTTTTTCACTCACATTGAACATGTATCTATTGAAGCATGCTTGATTTGGTGGAGTACACAAGGAAAGTATAGAATTTTCATTCCCCTTGTGACAGTTTGGGAAATCTAGAAAGCAAGAAATAACATAATTTTTTAGGGAAAAAACCACAATGTGGACCATATTTTTAATAATATACTCACATGGATGAGACCACTCTTGCTGTCTTATCCTTGGCCACCATTGACCTCACATAGAACAATCGGCTCGAATATATATTTCTAACGAGTTTCTTTAATGGTGCTAAACATGAGAGGAGATGTGGATACGGGGTATGGTTCTGCATCTAACAAAGCCATCAATATCGGATCCATTGGGGAGCAAGCAGAGGAACTAACATGAAGGCTGAGGCAATTGCACTTTGGGGATTACTATGGTTTTCTTGTTTTCTGGATATACAAAATTTGAACATCTAACGAGACTCCCATGCGATCATCAATCATGTGTTCGAAATCTCCACAATATCACACCCACATCTACAGGGTTGCCTCTGAAACATCATTCATCTCCAAGGCACACTTCAAGGGGTCACCTTTCAGCACATACACAAGGAGCACAACACAATTGCAAATGCCATGTCTAAGCTAGGTCTTATGGCTTCCAATGATGGATTACATATCACTCTAGAGGTGGATGGTTGCTCCATGGATGTTAGATATTTTCCATTCCCATGACAATGGTTTTTGTTGGTTTATCCAATGTTTTTATGTTTTATTTACTTTACAGAATCACATTTTCCATTGTTCTCTATATTAGTTTATGCTCCTTCCTATACTGTATATGGACATATGATGGTTGATTCGCTAATTTTTGGTTTTATTTCCTAGTGTTTTTGGGCTTATTCTTGGGGCAATATGGGTCCCTAAGGACTTGTTTAGGCCTACACTAGATTTGATATTCTATTTTAGTTATGGTTTCAATTTCTTAATGGGTTTCTCTCATATATGTAGAACTTGATGTAGTTCGAGTTGGACTAGATGTATTGGTTTTCACATTTTCAATAAAACCGACGTTTTTTTCTTACTAAATAAAAATTAAATAAATAAATAAAATAAAAATGTACCTATACATTTTCCAGAATTAGACCAAAATACATGTCATCTATATGCCATTCTACAGAATGGAGTCATATCATATAAATCTACAAAGATAGAATGACACAGCAAAGTTTTAAAAAATGCAACCCAAAATTTTATCACAACATATATGCACCATCAAGAGAGTTCTACTAAAACAAAAAATGAAAGTAAAAGTTGGATACTATGGTAGATTAATGTGGCCTTCTTCTTTGATTTGATCATATTCCATATATATGTAGTTCATGCTACCTAAACCATTTGTTAGTCCCTTCTTCAATAGAGAATCCATAACAGTATTGGCTTCCCTAAAAATGTGTTGGAAGGTGATCTATTGGAAGGTTTGTTTGGGTTCGTTGATATGAGAAATCCTGTCACTTGAGTCTCCATATATATGTATGTTATTAATAGCCAGTCTTCTGGAGAACCAAAGTAACCCCCGTAGAACAAGTACCTCTTCTCTCATATTTGTGCCAGCACCTGCATACCATGATATTTTATGGTGTGACCTATGATCCATCCTAAGCCATGCTCCACAACTGCATCGTCCTCTCTGTGTCGTGCCATCAAAGTAACCTAAAGGAAATATAATGTAAGGAGGAGAGTTTTGGATCACTAGATCCTTAACTCTCTATGATCCTGCTCCGAGTGTGTCTATCCATGTACCAATCTTGTAAATAATTTTGAAGATATCAATCTCATAATTCTAAAAAATAAGACCATCCCTCGCCTTCCATATTTCCCAAAAGATGAAAACTAGTGTAGCTTGTAGTCGGCCACCACATTCCACTGACCAAATGAGGCATTGTTCTACTGAAATGAAGAGTCTGAAAGGAACATTTATTGTTGCATAATGAATCTCCAAACCTAAAAAGAAATGGGACATTCCAAAAGGAGGCGTGTGTTTGTCTCCAGTGAAGATTTATACAATGTACATCTACCAGGACCCTGCATGCCTCTTTTCAGAAGGTTTTCCCATGTCAAAATTTTATCATGCCAAACCAACCAAGTGTATAGAATAATTTTATAGGGAACATTAAACTTCCACGTTTTAAAAAACTAGCGAGTTTGTCCGAAAGAGTGAATGGCAGTCACAGTGTACCTATATGTGTCTACAACAACGACCGAGTTGCCACTCAGACAACATGCCCATGTGATGTGATCACCATACACTCTCCTATAGAGTCACGCTTGGCTCAGGGGAAAAATATATGAATTCCATTCCTCCGCGCATTTCCCAGCTAATCCCATATCCTTTGCATTTTTCCAAATAGGGAAATGACCACCCCATCCACAAATGACCTATGTTAATATAAAGAAACCTATGGCATGTAAACAATTTAATATGAGCTCATATAGTTTATGATTCCCATTGACGCCTAAGATGTTATCCATACCAATAATGATATTATTGTTGGATTTGAAAGCCCATGTCATCCGCCTGAGAAACCAAACTTTAATCTTAAGAAAGTCATTCCAAATGCAAGATCCATTGTTGAGTCCAATATGATCGCTTCTGATCTAGTTGTCTTTTGCCTTATGCTTCAGATATTTAGGTTAGATTATATCTTTCCATACACCCTCTCAGAATAGTGCTCTCCAAATTGATTTGATGATGAGAGCCCATAAAAAATATTTTATGTCTAGAAAACCCCACCCAACAAATTCTTTCGGGATCTTCTCCCATTTGACCAAATGATATTTGTGTCTAGAGTCTGATCCTGCCCAAATGAAGTGAGCCATAATGCTTTTGATTTTGTTAATCACATATGATGGAAGTATATAAATATGTGCCCAATAAACCATAAGTTTTTGAAGAACTTCTTGTGCTATAATATATCTGCCACCAAGGGATAACCAATGGTGTTCCCACATATGTAGTTTCTTGTGAAATTTGTCAATTAACCACTATCAGTCTACAATTGTTTAGTTATTTAGCTTCAATCCAAATCCTAAGTAGGTGACGTCATCCCCCATGGGTTGTGTGCGAAAATGGAAAAGTGTGGCAATATATTAAATCTCCTCCTATGCACCGTGAGAATAAATAATTAATGTTTTTTCTTCATTGACAATCAAACCTGAAGCTTCCCTAAATATTTGAATGAAGTGGTACACGGGGAAAATTTTAAGGATGAAAAATGATCTTGAAGTTTAAAAACATTGGCGAATCTCACTAGTCCCTAGTATGCAAACTATAAAAATTTTATTGATGTATTTGTAAAAAAATTAAAATTTATAATGATTTTATATATACTCTCTATATAATGTTGGCAATTTTTAAGCTAAAATAATTGATATTGTAAAATTTGGTCGAATCATTTTTATAAAAGATGGAAATTGGTGAATCTTTTTTTGGAAAAATCATGGAAAATTAACCCACCTGCAAATATTAGCCCCTAAAATTTTCCATGGAGGTGCAGTGTCGTCCATTGTGCTCTGGAAACCACCCCATAGGCAAGAAAATCATCCACGAAGAAGCTATGTGTAATATATGAATGAGATCCCAATTTGATGTCACTAAACAAACTTAATGAGTGTGTTGCATTAATCTTATGGATGAGGCCATCCATCACCAGTGTAAAGAGCAAAGGTGAGAGGGAACAACCCTATCATAAACCTCTCTGAGCTTTGAAGAAATTGGATGGGAATTTGTTCAAAAGCATTGAATATTGGATAGTGGAAACACAACCCATGATCCATTATACCATTTGGATAGATAGACATATCTTAGAGAGTATGAGATGAAGGGGTGACCAAGCCACACATTCATACAACTTATTTAGGTCAACTTTCATACCCAAATCCTCTAATTTATTTGTGTGGATAATGTGTATGGCTTTTTTTGCTATAGACACATCATCATGTATCAACCTATTATGCAGAAATCCAAATTGTTCCTAGAAGATATAATTGACAGAAAATCCTTGATCTAATTTGCAATAATCTTTGAAATGAGCTTGTAACAGGTATTGCATATAGAAATAGGAAGGAAGTATGAGAAGGTGGATGTATCTGTCACTTTTAGGATTAAAGAAATAAAGGTAGAGTTTATAGCACTTGAAACCTTATCATTAATTCACACTTCTTCCACCATATCTTGTAACTCCTTACCCATCAAATCAAACAACTGTAGAAAAAGATCAACCGTCCAACTATCAGGTCTTGGGAATTTATATTTTTTGAAGGACTTAAGAACTTGTAAAACTTCATCAGTGGAGACAGGGCTATACAATGCATTATTTTGTCCTTAATTTAACATCATAAGGTATTACCTCATTTCCCAAATCTTCTCTTCAATATCAACACCCGCCCTAGCTTGATAGAACATCTCAAAAAAAAATACAACTTCTCTTTGAATCTCCTTAGTCGAGAAAACTTTTACACCATGTTGATCCAATAAATGCCAAATAATATTGATATTTTTTCGGTGATTAGAAAATTTGTGGAAGAAACGAGTGTTCTTGTCACCTGCCCTGAGCCATAATTCTCTACTTATTAACCTCCATACAATTTCTTGGATCTGAAGTATTTTTCACCGTCACTGCTCCAGGTACTTTAGGGACTCCCAGATGGAATTATATGCGGTGACCTATTCCATATCTTTGTTAATGTGCACCATCTCCACCATCTCTGAAATGTTTTTCATCGGGGAGACATGATCATTCCTTGTTATATAAAGCCTTGTGGTTTGTATCAGTTCATTAAAATCAACATCCTCCAGCCAGACCCTATTGAGCTTAAATGGAATACCCAAACAAGGCTATTCCATCCTCAATTGAAGTACGATGGGGAGATGATCAAAAACCAAAGAGCTATCCACCCAGGATTTCCAATTCCACAATTGTTCAATGAGGTTCTTGTGCACCATGAAGCGATCGAAACACTTGCCAATATATTTTTCACCGGATCCTCCATTACTCCAAGTAGGGGAGAGTGGAGAGGGCCTTATATCAACCATATGATTAGTGGAAAAAATGTCTATTAATATATCTTCCAAAGGATCCCCTTTTCACCTAGTCCCCTATACTTCCTCCCTAGAGATAGTTTCATTATAATCCCCAGCCATACTGAGAGACCCAATTTTAAGGATATCACAAGCCTCCATCCTATCTCAAAAATACATTCTATCTCTGTATGGTGCATATAGGTTAAGGAAGTGTATCTATTTTGCGACCCCACAAATGTACTCAGATACAATAATTCCACCAAAAAATCTTTTATTCCCTCAACTTGGCCCATCTGGGGTCCCATAGAACAACTCTACCTCCAGATAAACCATAGGTGTCCACTGCAACCATATGCCACTCAGGAAGAAAAGAACCAAAGTATGAAATGGATCTATCAGACACAGACATAGTTTCTTGTAATAAAATGATAAAAGGTCGAATCAACCCAAAAATGTGTTAAAAGGCAATTCATTTAGGCAAATCCCCCAAACTTCTGCAATTCAAATATAGACAATTCATCATGAAAACTCATTTGCGAGAAAATCTTCTCCAAGGGCCTAGGAGAACTTAGAGGAGATGATGGGATGTCTCTAAATTCATAAGAATCCAAGAAATGAAGAGATTTAGCTGACTACCTTTTTCGTAATGCCGGGAACCCCGACCACCATTACATCACACCGTAATATTGAAAGACGAATTGGGGCTAATGGAAATAGGGGCTTTTTGAGATCGTCTATGGTGTATGGTGAGGGTGGCAAGATCCATAAATGGGTCGTTCATTAGAATTTCAATATTGATGCCAACCAAGTTGTGAGGAGAGTGGTCAAAACTGGAAAGGTTCAAGGACTGTGGAGAAGTAGTATGAATTAGGGGAAAAGAGCTCTCTGGAAGAGGTATAGAAAGAGGATCCGAAAGATGTGAAGGTCTAGGAGGATGATAAGACGTGGATGGGATATCCAAAATAGGACCAGGCTCACAATTTTCAAATGGCCCAAGAGGTAGGAGATGGGACATCATAGGGAGGGAAATGGTGGTCGTAGTAGAATCAGGTTCAAACCTGGTGCTCAATTTATCCCAGTGATCCCCAGGAGATATAACAGCGTTCATGGAAGGGCAAGTGGAAGGAGTATTAAATCGAATAGAAACATCATATTTGTCTAGAGACTTCTCAAAAGAGACCTTAGTACTTGAACATCACACTCGGTGTGCCTTGTCTTCAACTTGTAAATCCATCCACCATCCACTACGATGTCATCCACGAGGAAATTGTGAGTGTATTCTAGGGCACCAATTTAATAGATGTCCCATATGGTGGCATAAAATACATCTAAATGGTAATACCTAGTAATCAAGCCTTTGTTTATGTAACATGTTATGCCATTCCAAGTCAATATGTTCAGGAGCCCTCCTGAGAGACCCAGTTCCACCAGGATCCATGCAACCCATTTATCACAAGCACCCAAAATTCATGGGTTAATATATATGAAGCGACCGATCACATCTCCAATCACCTTAAGGACATTTCTAGTCCATAATTCTAGTGGTAAACCCAAAAATTTCACCCAGACATAGTTTTTTTTTGGAGTATCCTGTAAGGGATTGAAACCAACATACCATCGATGAAGCTGTAAAAAACTCTCACCCCGAACCCATGGTATCTTCATGATGTATTCAAGATCCTCCTGATGAAGGAAGTGGAAACTATACCAAGAATTAATAATCCAGCTAGCTTTAGTGGAATAACTAAGAATCGACGACCATTGAGCTTTGATACAGTCTTGCAAGTTCTGTGGAGGAAGGTCTGTAAAGTCCCAGCAATTGACTAGTGTGCGTTTCTATAAGATGGTAATTTTGTCCCATAGAACATCCAAAGCTGAGTAATTTCGTCTCTAAGGCAAGTGCAATAGATTTTACATAAGAGTGTTTCTTCTACTGAGGATCTAAATTCTATAGAGGACATGTATTGCCCCAAGTCTCCGCATGTCTGACAACTACCGGAGGATAGTGAGGGAGGGAAAATTATAGGCAATCTGAGGGACCACCTTTCTCCACCTGTGAACATTGATTGAGATATACCATCTTAGTAGACAAGGTGGCACGTATAAATGAGTCCTGATTAGATACATCATAATTTAAACATTCAAAATTGCCACTCGGGGCAGCCATGTCATCCATTCAATCCATGAACACCCCTTCACCCCAAACTCAATGTCATCACACAACCAAACCAGTGATGTAATTAATATAATTTAGAACCATAGTGCCACCAACCCCTTCCACTAGGCATAAAAATAATATATTATAGACTCTAGTACAGTATGGAATGACGTCGGTTAGAGAATAACACCACCTTCTAGATATGTGGAATGTACCTCGAGACTCCCAAGAAGATCACCAAATCTAGTAAATTAACTCCACACACAAGCTATGTACCACGTACCACCTCAAGAGAAGGTGAGTCAGTACATCGCCAAAAATGGTAAGTAACTTAAGTATAAACGACAATCCAGAATGTCAATGTGAGAAAGTATAAGTACACTGCCAAAAATGGAAACAATCCCTAGAATTAATAGTGATCCAAAAGGTGAAAGAGAGGAGGTTTCGGCCACATTTATCAGGAATCAAAAAGATCCTAAATACCAACAAATTTATCATATGTTAGTCAGAATCCATTGACCAAGCTAGTTGTCATCAAAAGATTTAAGCCGCCAAAATTTTTCTTTTTAAATCACCAAAGAAAGATATCAATGAGCTGATACCACCATGGACATCAAATAATACCAGAAATGTGTGTCCAACAATGGTGAAACAATTCTCCAATGAAAATAAAATAGAGACAATGAAGAACATTAGCACCGAGGCCCTGCAAATTCAGATCATAAGAAAAATCTATGAGTACATAGCCATAGTGCAACCAACATCCCATAAAACCACCACCCTTCGACAACAGAAGAAATGTAAGTACTATGGGTTAACAACAACAACAACACCAACATCTTGAACAAATCCACCACCTCCTACAGTACCTACATCTAATTTCTTTGCAAGGTTTGAAAATATTGAATTAAGCAATCCATTTAAGCCATAGGAAAATTATTCTAGTCTATCCAATAGGTGCATTGTCTTCAATGTCAACCTCAGGTGTATATAACTTACACAATCTATTCCAAAATGACATGGATCCTCCTTCGCGTAACCCAAAATGTTCTATAATGATGCAATATAGTATGCAGATAGCAAAAATAAGCAAAAGGAAGATCTGTATCAACTCAAGGATCAGGGTAGGAAGCATACCCACTAGAGAGAGATATCACAGGTCAAATAAAAGCTAGGGAGAGTTGTAAAGAAATGAAAAATGTGTTCTACTGCAAAAATAGTACCAACTACGTCACAGTATATGCAACAGTCACCCCTGAATTCTATCATAGTCAATGTCAAAAACCACACTCTCAGAATTTTTACTATTTCAATAGTTGATCTCGACTAGTTCTTACACTACACAACCACATCTCTGATAGTCTTCTCCTCTTTCTCCTCCTCATGAACAACCATTGCTTTGAGACATCAAAGGTTGTTTAACGAATAGATGTTGCACTCTTTTTAATGAAAATTTAGATCTTAGAGTTTTGCAACCAACATCCCATAAAACCACCACCCTTTGACAATAGAAGAAATGTAATTACTACGAGTTAACAAAAACAGCAACACCAGCATACTGAACAACTCCACCACCTCCTACAGTTCCTACATCTAATTTCTTTGCAAGGTTTGGAAATATTTAATTAAGAAAGCAATTTACACCATAGACAAATTATTCTAGTCTATCCAACATGTGCATCATCTTCAATGTCATCCTCAGGTGTATATAACTTACACAGTCTATTCCAAAATGACATGGGTCCTCCTTTGTGGCAGCCCAAAATGTTCTATAATGATGCAGTATGGAATGTAGATACCAAAAATAAGAAGAAGGAAGATATGTATCAACTTAGGGATTAGGGTAGGAAGCATCCCCACTAGAGATAGATAGCACATGTCAAATAAAAGATAGGGAGGGTTTTAAAGAAATTACAAACACGTTCTACTACAAAAATAGTACCAACTATGTCCCAGTCTATGCACCAATCACCCCCGAATTCTATCATAGACCATGTCAAAAACCACACTCTAGGAATTTTTGTTATTTCAATAGTTGATCTTGACTAGTTTTTACACTGCACAATTGGATCTCTGATAGTCTACTCCTCTTTTTCCTCCTCATGAACAACCATTGTTGTGAGACATCAAAGGTTGTTTAACGAATAGATGTTGCACTCTTTTTAATGAAAATTTAGATCTCAAAGTACTTTCTTTTCTAAGAGGAAAAACATTATTTGTTCATACTATTATATAAAAAATATTGTATAATCTCTCAAATTATTTTACTACTTTCCGATTCTTCTATTTCTACTGTAACACAATATTCTGATATTTCGATTAAAAAAAAATGATTTCAAATGTGGGTCGATCTTGTTGCTGCTAGTAACACG
The DNA here is from genome assembly GCA_000404065.3 of Pinus taeda. Classification (NCBI taxonomy): domain Eukaryota; kingdom Viridiplantae; phylum Streptophyta; class Pinopsida; order Pinales; family Pinaceae; genus Pinus; species Pinus taeda. The sequence goes on from APFE030338982.1 coordinate 57,056, forward strand.
GCATCGTTAAGTGAGTGGAAGGAGGAGAGCCACCACTTCTTCTTCCACCAGTTATTCCACTCTCTTGCACCTGCATGCCTACCTTGTTCTTGAGACGTTCATTAATAATATGGCTTCTCTGCGTATGCCTGAGTCTCCCTTGGCCGCCATGATAATTATTATTATTATTTTCTCTGTTGATACTGCAGGGCCCAGATGAAGTATGGATTTTTTTTCCATTAGTGTTAAAACACTGTGGGAAAAGTCACATCTAAATTCACGAAATTGTTTGAATGGAGCCTCGTAATTCATATCTTCCTCTTGTTTTCTTATGATATAAATTTCATTTCATTTCATTTCTATTAATTCTATAGTGTTATCATCGGGTAGTCTCTGTGAAAACATTGTTGCAAAGTAACTTCTGTGCAAATCGAGAAATGAAGATAGTGATCAAATGTTGCAGCGATGAAGAATCTGTGTTTCTATCTTGACTGTATGAATATGGTCGTAACACCCGCCCCTTTCCGAGAAGCCTTGGTCGAATGGCGTAAGTTGCATGTGATTGATCATGTGGGATTGGATGTTTTTGTAATGCTATGGTTGATTAAAATAAAAACCCTTATTTGAGCATTTTGTTGCATTATTTTTATCATATTTATCACAAGGTATCTTTTCTATGTGTTTTATAAATTTGATGCAGTTTACTTTGTTGACATACCATCAATTGTTGTTTCGCAGTTCATATATCCAAATAGTTGTTTGGTTCATTAAACCACATATGCCACCATGGTTCTATTAAGTATCAGATATGGGTAGTATCTAGCACATTAAACAGATATTGGTTCATTAAATAATACCACTGAGTATATTTATATATCTATATATACATTTTAAATAATAAAATATTTCATAAACGTATCCAAATTATTTAAATTTCTTTTAAAAATTCAATATTTAAATAGACAAAAGTGATTTAGTTAATTTAATTTCACCAATAATATACGAGACCTTCCTATAAAACATTGTAATATTTATTTTGTTCTTTCTAAGTTATATTTGATTAAATAGAGCATATTTATATAAATAATAAATCCTTCATAATTAATTTGTATAAAATCAATAGCTACATCTACTTCATATCTATCTAACATTCTTATCTAGGCTAAATTATATTGTATGAGCATTCAATTCAACGCTCTTATCTAAATTTCTTATTTTGAGTTTTGAACAAGTATAAAACAAAATTAACTATAGTTAGATGGCCAAATCAAAATAGCCTCAGGACATTAGGTGTTGAAAGAACATACCCCAATTTTTGTGGATGAATTCCCCTCAACAAGCTTATCTCATATCATTTCAAATGCCATGTGATGCCAACCCCTCCTCATATACAAATTGAGACTTGTTGAAATGAAGTATTTTGACCTATTGTTAACTATTGTTGACATAGTCAACTATCGTAAGCAAGGGCATCATAGTCAATAATAGTCAACATGACTACCACGGTGAACCATAGTTACCACGAACATCATGGCCTATCAATACATGACACATTGTCAACCATAGTGAACTATATTGAACTATGTGGATGGTCATTGTTGACCATTAATGCCTATAGTGGATGGTCATAGTTAGCCATAGTCAAACCATGGTTAAGCATCAACAACCACCATTTCAATGGTCACCATAATAAAATCATGGTCAATTATAGAGACACCATAGTCGAAATATGGTCAAGCACAGTCAAGCCATATTCAAACCATGGTCAGATATAGTCAATCATGTTTAACTATTATTGACAATAGTTAAACCTTAGTCAAATGATGGTGAGTCATATGCAAACCATGTCCAATGATAGTCAATCATGATCAACCATAGTCACCCACAATAAAACCATGGTCAAAAATAGTCATACAATCATTAACCATAACTATATGAAAATCAACCATTGCCAACAATGGTATAATGTCACATTGTGACAATGATTGTCTCAATATGAAAATTAAGCATGGTCAAGCATGGTCAAACATGATCCAACATCACATTCTGACAAAGATTGTCTCAATATGAAAATCAATCATGGTCAATCATGATCCAACATCTCACTGTGACAAGGATTGTGCCAATACGAAAATCAACCATGGTCAACCATGTTTATTTTACCGTTTATAATATTTATAATAAGGTTTATATACCTTGGTTTATAACATTTGTCTTAGGTTTTATCATAGGATTTTCTCAATATGAAAATCAATCATGGTCAATCATGGTCAACACTAGACAAACAATGTCAACCATGGTCAATTATGGTCAATCATGGTTAACGATGGTTAACAATGGTCTAACGTCACATTGTGACAAATATTATCTCAATATGAAAATCAACCAAGGTTCAATGTCGCATTGCGATAAAAATTGTATCAATATAAAAATCAACTATGGTCAACCATGGTCCAATGTCACATTGTGACAAAGATTGTGTCAATATTAAAATCAACCATGGTAAACCATGCTTATTTTAGGGTTTATATACCTTGGTTTTATAATTTTAATCCCTTGGGTTTATAATATCAATCCCCTCTCTTTATTAACCTTCGTGTTCATATTCCTAGGGTATAATATTATTCATAGGGTTTATGATATTAATCCTAGGGTTTAATATAAATCCATTGGGTTTATAATCATGGTCAACCATGGTCTAACGTCACATGTGACAATTATTCTCTCAATATGAAAATCAACGATGTTCAACTATTGTGAACCATCATCAATCATGGTCAATCATGTTCAACCATGGTCCAACATCACATTGTGACAAAGATTATCTCAATATGAAAATCAACCATGGTCAACCATGTTTAATAATGGTCAACCATGGTCCAACATCGCATTGTGACAAATATTGTCTCAATATGAAAATCAATCGTGGTCAACCATGGTTAATCATGGATAGTATGAAAATCAACCATGGTTAATCATGGTCAACCATGGTCCAATGTCATGTTGTGACAAAGATTGTCTCAATATGGAAATCAAACATGGTTAATCATCATCAACTATCGTCAATCATTGTAAATCATGGTCATCCATGGTTAACCATGGTCAACCATGGTCCAACATTGCATTGTGACAAAGATTGTCTCAATATGAAAATTGGCCATGGTCATATTATGAAAAATATTGTCTCATGGTCCAATGTCACATTGTGACAACCGTAGTGAACCATGGTCCAATGTCGCATTGTGACAATGATGATCTCAATATGAAAATCAACCATGGTCAACAATGGTCAGTTATGGTCAACCATGGTCTAACATCACATTGTGAAAAAAAATCTCTCAATATAAAATTCAATCATGATAAACCATGGTAAACCATGGACCAATGTTTCTTTGTGACAAAGATTGTGTCAATATGAAAATAAACAATGGTCAACCATGTTTGTTTTAGGGTTCATAATATTTATCCTAGGGTTTATATTCATTGGGCTAAAAATATTAATCCCTTGGGTTTTTAGTATTAATTTGTTGGGTTTAGTAGTGCCTTGGGTTCATAATATCAATCGCTTGTGTTTATTAATCTAAGGGTTCATATCCTTAGGGTATAGGGTTACTGACAGGGTTTATAATATTAATCCTAGGTTTTAATATAAATCCCTTGGGTTTATAGTCCATTGGGTTTATAATATAGATTCCTTGGGTTTACTAATCACATTGTGACAAATCTTGTCTCGATATGAAAATCAATCATGCTCAACCATGGTCCAACATCGCATTGTGACAAGGATTGTCTCGTATGGAAATCAACCATGATTATTTTGAGAATTATAATATTTATCTCAGGGTTTATATACCTTGGGTTTATAATATGAATCCCTTGGGTTTAATATTATTCCCTTGGGTTTAGAATCCCTTGGGGTTTTAGTATTAATTATTTGGGTTTATAATATGAATCCCTTGGGTTTATTAATCTAAGGTTTCATATTCCTAGGGTATAATATTATTTATAGGGTTTATAATATTAATCCTAAGGTTAAATATAAATCTCTTACATTTATAAACATGGTCAACCATGATCATCCATGGTTCAACGTCACAGTGTGATAAAGTTTATCTCAATATGAAAATCAATCATGGCCATCTATCGTCAATCATGGTCAACCATGGTCCAACCATGGTCCAATGTCACATTGTGACAAATATTCTCTAATATAAAAGTCAACCATGGTCAAACGTGTTTATTTTACCATTTATAATATTTATCATAGAGTTTATATTCCTTGGTTTATAATATTTATCTTAGGGTTTATCATAGGATTTTCTTAATATAAAGATCAATCATGGTCAACCATGGTCAACATTGGTCAAACATGGTCAAGGTTTAAGATTATCTCTATATGAAAATCAACAATGGTAAAACATAGTTAATCATGGTCAACCATTATCACATTGTGACAAAGATTGTCTCATTGTCCAACGCCACATTGTGACAAAGATTGTCTCATCATCCAACGTCACATTGTGACAACCATGGTCCAACTTCGCATGGTGATAAAGATTGTCTCGACATGAAAATCAACAATGGTCAATCATGGTAAACTATGGTCTACCATGGTCCAACATCGCATTGTGACAAAGATTCTCTCAATATGAAAATTAATAATGATCAATCATGCTCAGTCATGCTCAACCATGGTCCAACATCACATTGTGACAAATATCGTCTCAATAGGAAAATTGAACATGGTCAACCATGGTCAAGTGTTGAAAATGCGACAAGAAAATCCTAATTTAAATTTGTCCTTAAATCAAATTAGGAATTAAATTTTAATTCCACATCTCATGACAACTTGTAATAGTTAACTAAGTTAATTTGACTTAGTTGGCTCAATTAATTCGAGTTGAGGGTTTAAATTGAGTCATCTAGAATGTCTCCTACTTCTTAGGATCCCTGGTTGAGTTTATTTTGAGTTGTAATTATTTAATTCAATTTAAACGAATTAAAGTTAGCTAAACTAGTTCCAATTAATGGAGGAATTAGTGGGATATCTAGTAGTGGGGTGTAACCTCCAGTAGTCTGTTGTAACTTGTAGTGATCAACCAGTAAACTGAAGATTCACTCATAATTAATTCATGCATGTCGGATCAGATAAAGGCTCAATTGATATTGGAGTTCAGGGACAATGTATTATCAGTTGTATAATCATCCAAATTGTACAAGTGGTGCATGTAATCAAAGGAAGGCCTATGAGGATTGCGCAAGTCATATTTGTGGCATTTCCAAATTAAATATAATCTAATTCCCAAGGTAACTGCGCAAGGAAATAGAACCTTGGAAGGAAGAAAAATTGGCTAAGTATTGGCTTGAGCTTATCTCAGAAGTAGTGAGATAGATAGAGATAGTGCAGAGGTTACTTGAGCTTGAGAAAAGCATTGTAATATTCTCATATTTTATAATTAATGAAATATACAGATAGCAGGGGTTTTTAGCTATGGCTTTCCCAACAAAATTAATGTGTTATGTGTGATTGAATTCTTTCTTTTATGCTTCGTGATTTCATCGATCATTTATTATTTCTGGTGAATCATGAGTAGAGCAGATTCAAGTTAATTATTTTAGCATATTACAGTCTGTAGTTTGAATCTACAAGGAATTTCTACATGGTATCGGAGCTAAAATCATTATAGAAGAGGAGAATAGGAGTTTGTCTTTTGCAGGAGAAACTAAATTTGCAGTATCATACTTCAGAACCAGCGGAATGTCATTCTACGAATTGAGACTCGAATATTCCCTTGAGGGTAGTTCGAACTATATTTCTCAGAAGGATAATATGGAGGTAGTGTTGGAAGATAACATGTTTAAGGAATTCATAGACAAATATATTTCTAAGCCAGCTAATGCTCAAGATGTGGCTGAGAGGAGAAAATGTGTGGCAAAGGTAAGAAGGATTATCCTAGAAGGAGTCTGAGATCATATTGTCTCGAACCTCCATGGTAAGGAAAATCCATTTGTAATGTGGAAGGCCTTGATGGACCTGTTTCAAAAAAACAATGACCACAAGAAGCTAGAACTGAAGGACAAGATCAGAAAGATCAAGATGGAGAAGGGTGACACAATTCCAAATTACTTGACCAAGCTCACCCAATGTCAGGATGAGCTTGGAAGTGTCGGTGTTATAGTTGCTGAAGACAATTTGGTGATACTAACACCTCTAGGCCTTCCCAAGAGCTGGCACAACTACGAGGACTCAGTTAATGGGAGGGAGAAGCTATCAGAGTGGGAACGATTGTGGTCTGACTTGGTATAATAAGAGATCCAATAGGACACCAGAGATGGATCCTCATCCAAGCATGATGATGAGGAGAATTATGCCTTAGCTAGAAAGGCAAAGAAATGGAAGGGGAAGTCAACCCATTCTAAATCATATTCCAATTAGGGTAGCAAGAAGAAGGACATGTTCAAGATTAGATTTTTTTCACTGTCATGAGCTAGGACACTATGCTACAAAGTTTCTACATAATAAGGCCAGTAAGAAGCCCTTAGGAGGAGTGGGAGGAAGCTCTTGTTTCACAATTATAGTTGTATTTCACTGTCATCACTTGCATGGTGACATCAGTGATGGGTAGTGTGTGGTACCTGTATAGTGGAGCCTCATTCCATATGACCAAAAAAAAGAGTTATTTAATGACTTGGAGGAGAAGAACCTCCAAATGCAAATCGAGATGGGAGATGATGGGAGGTATAGCACGACCGACATTGGTACTATTACTTTTTAAAGGGAGTCTAGTTCTCCTCTCACATTAAAATATGTCATGTATGTTTCGGGTTTGAAGAAGAATTTGGTTTCAGTTGCCATGTTGAAGGACCATGGCTATGATGTGTTATTTAGCAAGGGAAATAATTTCCTTTGTCACATAGCATCTGAATAAGTGAATCAGATCAGGGTTCAAGTGAAGAACCTCTACAAATTAGATGCAGAATATTGTGCTACTTTGAGCATAAAACAAGAGAAGGTGCAGAGATGAGACATCAATGATTGTGGCATAGAACATTGGGTCACTTGCACCACAGAGCTTTGAAGATCATGTAGAATATTTATACAGGATTTCCCAAGGGTACACTAGAGCAAGGAGACACATGCAAAGGGTGTACATTGGGGAAGTACACCAAATATTCCTTTCATGATAAAGATAGTCGAGTGCATGCGATCCTTGATAGAGTTCACTTAGATCTGTATGGACTGTTCTTGATAGAATCCACAACCAAGAAAAGGTATTCTATAATATGTGTTTATGATGTTTCTCGTAAGTTCTGGATTTTTTTCATGTAGAAGAAAGATCAGATGTTCACTAAATTTTGTGAATTTAAAGCACTTATCTAGAAAGATACTAGCAAGAAATTTAAATCTCTCAAAAGCGATAACGATGGAGAATATGTGTCAAATGAATTCAAGAGATTTTGTGCATCAGAAGACATTCAACAAGAATTGATAGCACCTCCTAACCCACAACAAAATGGGGTGGTTGAAAGGAAGAATAAAAGTATTGTGGTAGTTGCACAAATGATGTTACATGATCAAGACCTACCATTGCACTTCTGGGCTGAAGCGTGCAACACAACTATTTAATTGCATAATAGAGGCCCTCATTGAATTCTCAAGATGAGCACACCAGAAGAAGATTTTTTAGGTAAGAAACTAGATGTGGCACACTTCAGGATATTTGGTTTATCATTCTACTGTCATGTTACCAAGGAGGCATGGAAAACACTAGAGCCAACAGCTGAGTTGAGAATATTTGTGGGGTACACCAATACACCTCACAACTATCGGGTGTACCTTCCATCCAATAGGATGAAAGTGGTTCATAGAGATTTGAATTTCGATGAAGAGAAGGTCATGAGATGTTCCATTGAGAGGGAGCTTCAGTTACATGAAGATGAGGATATTTTAGCACCAAAAGAGGAACCCCAGGATGATGTGGAGCAACCACATGCATAGGAGGAGAGAGTGGAAGCACACAATCATGCTGAGACTTCTAGAGATCAAAGGACGTGCACCAAAGAGGTTGACATATTGATGGATGATGGTAGAGATAATGTGAGAGAACCCACATCATAGCGCAAGTGGAGGAGGTCACCATATCAGTACATTGGCTATGTGGATCTAATGAATGAGAGTGTAGAGGTTGAGCCATCCTCATTCGAGGAGCAGTGCAACAACCAGTATGGGTTGATGCCATGGTTGAGGAGTATGACTCCATTATTAGAAACAGTGTTTGGGAAGTGGTCCCAAGACCAGCAGACAAGTCAGTGGTGAGTTCGATACGGCTTGACAAGGTAAATCAAGTAGCATATGGGAGTGTGGAGAAGCACCAGGCCAAATTTGTGGCTAGAGTATTCTCTCTAGTGGAGGGAATTGATGATGATGAGACCTTTTCTCTCGTAGAAAGGGACTCTTCAATCAGAGATATTCTAGCACTATCAGCACAGATGGGATGGAAGATACATCAGATGGATGTGAAAACAAAATTCCTCAATGGTTTGATTGAGGAAGAGGTTTATATTGAGCAATCAGAAGGATTTGAGACCTTCAACAGAAATTCGCATGTGTGCAGACTCAAGACACAATGTTGTATGGACTAAAACAAGCACCCCATTCTTAGTACACCAAAATTGACATTTATTTCACTGGGTTGGGCTTCACCAAAAGTGAAGTAGATGTAAACCTTTACCTTGTGGTTGAAGGTACATTTTTTATTATAGTATTATATGTCAATGATTTAAATCTAGCAAGTGATGACAAGCTGATAAAATATTGCAAAGAGGATCTTTCAAGAGAATTCGAGATGAAGGACTTGTGGCTCATGCATTACTTTATTGGTATGGAAGTATGGCAAGGAGATGATGAACTATTTGTCTTTCAAGGCAAGTATGCCAATGAGATACTGAAGAAGTTCAACGTGGAGAGCAGCAAACCCATGGAGACTCCTCTAACAAGTAATTAGAGGAAGGAATATGCTACTTCGCGTGAAGCAGTGGAGGCCACTATTTATAGCAAACTTTGGGCTTCACTTATGTATTTGGTGACACACGATCGGACATGTGTTTTGTAGTTAACTATCTTAGTCAAGTCATGGTTAAGCCAACCAAACTTTATTGTAAGGAAAATAAACATGTGTGCAGATACCTCATAGGCACCACTCATTTTGGTCTTTGGCACAAACAGAAACAGAGAGTGAAGCTTCATGGCTTCAAAAATGTAGATTGGGTAGGGATTCCATCCGACATGAAGAGGACATCAAGGGGAATCTCCTTTATTGGGTCAGCAGTGGTTTCTAGGTACATCAGGAAACAGAGATCAATTACACTCAGTTCAACATAAACATAGTAAATGGTTGTTATTCAAGTAGCTTGAGAGGCTATCTGGATGAGGAAGATCATTTTTGGGTTTTTTGGTCAACAGATGGATCCTACAGTGATTTACTGTGACAATCAGAGTTGCGTCAAACTCTTTGAGAATCCAATTTTTCATGATCATTCTAAGCATATCGACATATGGTATCACTATCTACGAGATTGTGTGCAAAGGAGAATCATGTTGTTGGAGTAAATTCCTACAAAGGAGCAGGATGTAGATATTTTGACATAGGCATTGCCAAGATGGAAATTCGAGTTTCATAGAGGTAGGATCGGGGTAGCATTTAATCCATTTCTTCTTGAGAGGGAGTGTTGAAAATGAAACAAGAAAATCCTAATTTAAGTTTGTCCTTGAATGAAATTGTAATTCCACATATCATGACAACTTATAATAGTTAACAAAGTTAATTTAACTTAGTTGGATCAGTTAATCTGAGTTTAGGGTCTAACTTGAGTCATGCGGAATGTCTCCTACTTTTTAAGAGACCTGATTGAGTTTATTTTGAATTGTAATTATTTAATTGAGTTTAACTGAGTAGAAGTCAATTAAACTAGTTCCAACTAATGGAGCAATTAGTGGGAGATCCAGTAGTGGGGTGTTACCTGCAATGATCGACCAGTAAATTGCAGATTCACTCATAATTAACTCATGCATGTCAGATCAGAGAAAGACCCAGTTGAGATTGGAGTTCAAGGACAATGTACTATCATTTTTATACTCATCTAAATTTTACAAGTGATGAATGTAATCATAGGAAGGCCTATCAAAATTGTGCAATTCATATTTGTGGAATTTCCCAATTAAATACGGTTAATTCCCAAGGAAAATGTGCAAGGAAATCAGAGCTTGGTAGGGGTTGTAGCGACTACAACCACCCTCCAAAATTTTTCCTTAGCTTCATTTTAGGGCCTCCCTACCAACCATCCTCAGCAGCATGTCTTACACTGCCAAGTACACAAGCTTCATTGGTTTTTCAGCGGCTTTCCAGCCTATACATGATATCTTGCATCACTCCCCTCATAGGATGATACTCCGGACTTGGTCCTGCTGGTCGTTGAGCAGATCCCTCAAGAAATTGTGCAATTTTGAAGGGGAACTAGTCTTCCCTCCTGAAATTGCGCAAATCTGATTAGCAGCCTGTTGGGCTCAGAAACTATGCAATTCTGTCAGTCAACCTTCCTAGTGAAAATTGTGCAATGTGGCCTAGTAGGACTACTCAGCCCAGAAATTGTGTAATTATAGGCAGTAGTCAGTTGCTTCTCCAAGAAATTGTGCAATCTCTCTGGACAGTCAGCCTAGCTTCCTCCCAGAATATGCGCAAAATTTCCCCTCAGTCAAGCAGGTTGTTGCATGTGCCCTCAAGTTGACCGGTTCCACCCAGGACCGAAAAAACTTGACTTACATGCATGGGCTTCTTTTTCCCGAAATAACAAAAAGCAACATGCAAAAAGAATCCCTAGATTTTAGGGATCTATTTTTAGAAATTGGAGGTTACATGCAAAGATTGTTCTAGAAACTTTCCTCCAAGTGTCGTTTTTTCCTAGATTTATGGCATGTGCGTCATGAGCCTCAAACTTATTTATTCGACACTTCAGAGCTCATTCTTCACATGGATATTGGAGCTCTGACATCCCACAACACATCCAGGAGTCTTCGACACATCGAACTCAACTATTTCCGGGTAAGTATGCTTAACTTGTATTTTGCATCATTTCTGTCACTTTTTGTGTTTTAGCTTGTGTGAGTGTTGTCTGCTTGATTTCTATGAATTCTTGTTGTCGTTTACATGCATATTAGCTTGTACAAGCACCATTTTAGTTTTTGTTAGCATCTCACTTTTGTCGCATGCATGACACTGTTTTGCACGAATGGTCATCGATTTGGCGACCCGTCTCACACACATGCATGTTGTTTTGTTTTTTGAATCTTGGATCCACTGTTTTCATGCATGATCATTCACCTCTACCTACACTCAGTATCACCATGCATTCACATCTTCCCTATTTCAGTTGCCCATCGGCGGATCTGGGTAACCTTGGCCCAGACTCTGCCTCACCAAGACAACATTACGCAATTCTGAGAGGGGAGGCTCTGCCTTCCTACAAAAAAATGCACATTTCTAGCCAGTGGCTTTCCTCCAGTCTTTCCTTGTGCAATTCTAAGAGGCAGTGACTGCTGGCCCAGAAAATTGTGCAAAATAGTCCCCGGGCCTTTAGCACTTTCCAGCTAAAATTGCACATTGCACAATCCCAGCGCCCAGCAGGCCAGTCTAGATTGCGCATTACACAATTCTAGCAGCCAACCAGCCTCTCAATGGTCTGGACTGCCTTTTGCGCAGTTCTGGCAGCCTGTCTCCTGGCCTCCCAGTGAAAATTGTACAATCCTTGTCAGTCAATCCCCAGGTATGTAGCATGTCATCCCTCAAGTTTTCTTTGGTTTTAACTGACAGATTTCTTGACATGCATGTTGCCATATCTCTAGATATAGCAGGTGTTCATCCGTCTCTCGGCAGTTTAGGATCAATGGCCTACAAGAGAGCAGGATCAAAGGACACTAATGGAAGCGTAAGTGGAGCAGCAGTTGAGCGAGTGTCTACAAGTTTGTTGATTTATGAAGACACCAAGTTGATTATAGACAAAGACATCAAGTTGAAATGGAAAGAGGTCAATGATGCATTCTCAGGCACATTTGGGAAGATCTCGAAGACGGACAAGTCTATGTGAACATTCACAAGTCTAGCTTGTATCAAATTTCATGCAGGTAACCCACATTCCCATGCGTGGACATGATAAATTGGATCGTCTCGCACACTGATCCCAAGATGATGACATTGAGTAGTGTCAATGGGACAAATATTACTACCTTCAGGGCACATGATTATGAGCAGATGTATCATTTGTCTAAGCCAGTGATCACCATGGATACACCCTTCATGATCTAGGTGGATATTGGCAGCCACCCACCAATTCCACTTGGACTCCCGCCATTGTTTCTTTCAGTTTCCTTAATTGTCACACAATTTACTATTTTTTGCAACTTTTTGGGTCCTAAACTTTCAGAGCCATTTTGAGGCCCTAAACGATGTTTTTTTAGCAATCTACCACCAGTGATTTTTTGATAAAATTATATTTTTTGTCATAGTACTTGTGGAGATCTTTCCAACAGGGTCTCATGCACGTCAAATGGAGATAATATGACCAAATCACGACCCCGGGAAATTGACTGTCCAACTAACCCCAACGGGGCTAATAAACGCTTGGTGTTACATCTCCTTGGGTTAGGGTTTTGGTTGTTTAGGGTTTTCTCTTATTGTTCAATAATAAAAAGGCCCTTAAGCCTCATTGTAAGGTAGTTCAAAGGCATGTAGCCATCACATCACTTCTTAATGATAAGCTATCATCGTTTGACCTAGTTTATTTCCATTTATGTTACTAGGCATATTTCAGTGTTTTATATTAATGAAATGAAGTATTATTTCTGTTGTGTCTCTGTATTTATGGTTATATCTGTAATTTGTTGCGTTCTTGTTTAAATTCAGGTCAGTGGTATCAAAGCGGTCTGCTCTTTCTCTATTTTTCTTTGCATGTCCCCAACGAGGTCGGGATATAAGGAGTTTGGGCTTGAACTAGTCGAACCTTTGCAAGACCAGCCTCGCAAATCTCGATGGCCTCCCATGGCGAATGAAAAGAAAGGCGAAGGGGTAGTAGATCCTATCAAAATCTTGCTCAAAAAGGCCCTCAAGTGACAAAGGAACGTGATGATGGAAAACTTTGCCCAGATCCTTCAACAGCTACCCAAGGGCGACACATCTACTTCCAACAACCACTCTGGAAGCACCACACCCTTTAAGGTACAAGTTAAATTTGACATTCCTAATTTTGAGGGTCAAATAGATGCAGACATTGTAGATAAATGGGTAAATCTGCTAGAAGGGTATTTTTCTATTCATGATTTTTCCGAACGAGAAAAGATTACTTTCTCTCTTCTCAAAGCCACCCCCCACGTCAAGGACTAGTGGGAAACCTACTGCGAGCAGAAGGATGAAAGTACGACCTCACTATTTTTAGCCACACCCACTTGAAATTCATTCCGGGATGCCATCAAGGAGCAGTGCTACCCTGTCAGAATCTATGAGGATAAATACATAAAGTGGACCACGCTGCGGTAGGGAAGGGACTAAGACATGCCGAAGTTTAACAATATTTTTCATACCCTTCGCACAAAGTTGGGTACCAAGGATACTTAGCAGCATTTGGTACTCAAATACTGTGACTGCCTACATAGGTACATCCAGGATGAGATGGAGTTCCGGGACATCTCCTCGCTCTGCACGGTGTACCAATACGCTGTTAAGATCGAGCAGAAGTTTAAACAGAAGAAGCGAGACTTTGGATCTGTGAATTCAAAGCAAGGGAAAGGTGGCCCCAAACCGCAAAACAAAGGACAAAGCCAAGGTGGGGTGGCCCAGAACAACCCGCCAAAGCTGCAAGCAAAGAACAACACTGTGAAGCCAAAGAAGGACACGGGAAAGTGGTGTGAGTTCCATAAGAGCTCCACTCACAATACAAGTGAGTATCGGGCCAAGAAATCACTAGTGGTAGAGCTAAAGGCTTCAGAATCAGATGCACGTTCAGACTCCGAGTCAGAACCCGACAAGGGGAATGAAAAAGGGAAGAATATTATCAATGCAGATCCTAATGCCACCGTTGCCACCACAAAGATCCAAAAGGATGAACTTGAAGATCCAGAGAGGAGGAGCACCTCTTCCACTCCCAGATGTGGGTAAAGGGTTCCCTGCTACAGTTCATTGTCAACAGCAGGAGCCAAAAGAACCTCATTTCGAAAAAGGCCATGAAGTGGCTAGGCTTACCGACCACATCACATCCCCAACCGTACACCATCAAGTGGCTTCACCAAGGTTGGGATCTTCGCGTGAGTCAGCAGTGTCACCTTCCATACAATATCAAGCCCTTCATGGATGAGATATTATGTGAGGTTTCTCTCCTTGATGTTTGTGATGTATTATTAGGCCAACCCTACTTGTGGAAGCGACATGTTGTGTATGAATCAAGGCCTCGTGCTGTTATTGTTACTTTGGGAAATAAATTGTACAGGATACCGAAGGTAGCACCACCTACCGTCATCTCTTTGGTTACTGCAAAACAATGTAGTAAGCTCATTTCCAAAACCAGGAAATTTGTTTTCCTCATGATACACCCTTAGGAAAAGAAGAAGATGGTGGCCATGACCTATAGACAAGGCCCCTACGCATGACAACTACAAATGGACAAGGTCATGGAGGAGTACGAGGACATCTTCACCTCCCCCGCAGTGGTTCCTCTACACTGCCACGTCAAGCATTCCATCGATCTGACCCTAGGTATGTCGTTGCCCAATGGACCAATCTATCAGCACTCCATTCTAGAGAACGACGAAATCAAGAGGTAGATTCAGGAGCTGCTGTAGAAATGTCACATCCGACCGAGTTCCTCGCCCTATGGGAGCTCGATCATGTTAGTACAGAAGAAGGATGGGACTTGGAGACTCTGTATTGACTATTGAGCGATGAACAAGATCACTGTCTGGAACAGGTACCCAATCCCATGAATTAATGACCTTCTAGACCAACTGAAGGGGGGAAAATATTTCAACAAGATCGACTTGAAGTCAAGATATCGCCAGGTAGCAATCGAACCCTCTGATGTGTGGAATACTTCCTTCAAAGCCAAGGAGGGCCTTTTTGAATCGTTGTATGCCTTTCGGATTGACGAATGCTCCTGCAACCTTCATGAGGCTGATGGATGACATATTGCGGTCATTCACCAACTTATTTGTAGTGGTATACTTGAATGACATCCTAATCTTTAGCCAAAGTTGGGAAGAGCATCTCCACCACATCCAACAGGTTCTCCAAACACTGTGGCAACATAATCTATGTGCCAATTTGGAGAAATTCACTTTTGGCATGACCAAGTTCAATATCTGGGATACATTATTGATGAACGGGGAGTGCATGTGGATCCAGCCAAGATCCAAGTCATTTGGGATTGGCCATATCCAACCACTCTAACAGAGCTCCACTGCTTTATGGGTCTTGCCAATTTCTACCATAGGTTCATGTTGGGATTTTCTCATATCACTTGACCCTTGAGTCAAGTCACTAAAGGAGGAGCGAAAGCAAAATTATTTTGGTTTGAATCTCAACAGAAGGCATTCACAGAGTTGAAACATCACCTCTACTCAGCACCAGTGCTTGCATTACCAGACTTGCAAAAACCATTTGAGATCGAGATCGATGCCTCTGACTATGCTTTTGGGGTAGTCCTTACTCAACACGGGCATCCAATGGCATATCATAGTGAGACACTTTCAGACACAGTCTAGAAGTATCCCACTTATGACAGAGATGTATTCCATTGTGCAGGCCTGTCGACAATGCAAGCATTACATTTTGGGAAAGGAAACGGTCATCCACACAGACCACCGACCCCTGCAGTTCATATATATGCAAGGGAAGTTGCAGAATGATTGCCATCAAAAGTGGTCCACATACCTACAATGGTACCATTTGAATTTCAAGTAAAAGAAGCACAACACCAATAATGTTGCAGATTGCATCAATCGACCACCGATCATGGCATTAACCACCATGCTCAACTCTTGTGGGCATGAAACTTCTGATTGGCCACTTCTCTACAAAAGCGACCCAAAATTCGGCCACACATACTAGACACTCTTGGAGGGTTAGCATGTTCCATATTTTCACCTCCAGGATGCCCTGTTATGCCACCTAGGTCACCTTTGTGTTCCTTCAAGCAAGCATGCTAAGAAGATTTAGGAAGCACACTACAATCAGGTTGTTGGGCATTTTAGGGTTGAGAAAATGGTGGCAGTACTGCAGAAGTATTTCTATAGGCCAATGTCTAGTCAATTTAACGTCTTAAATTTCTCTACATAAATTATCAATCCGGGTATCATAAATTGATGAAGTATGGTGCACCATATGTGCTTAGTTAACCTTTTTCTTACTTCGTTGTTTTATAGATTTTATTTTGTTTTGGGGTTTTGTTTTTGTTGATCTCCT
>APFE030338982.1:74881-104575 GCA_000404065.3 Pinus taeda
AAATGACATAATGAAATCAAAGCAAAATTATAAAATGAAATCTACTCTACCTTACATTCTAATGTGCTCCATGACATCTACTTCACATCTCCTTCCATGTTGAGAACATTAAAGCTTTATTCAAATTCTTCAAAATCGCAAAGTACAACAAAGCTCTCCAAAGCTTTCCAAAGCCATCTCACAAGCTAACAAGCTTAAGAACCAACAAGCTAATATTTAAGAACTAACAAATGAAGGAGAGAGATCTCCTATTTATACAAAAAGATGAGAAGCCATCTCATTAATGGGAGTCCATGAATCTCTCCCTCTACCTCTAGAATCCTAATCAAAATAGGAACTGATAAGACGCATGTCTTCTTAGAGTTACAATATAATTACGAGATGTGACACATATCCTCATGATCCCATGATTCTTTTCACTCAAATTCGAATTTGGCCTTAGGGTGCCACATAAGGGTCTTCTAGAAGCCTCCTTTCAACCTACACATATCAACAATCTCAACCCATTTGTTAGGTATAAGCATATGCACATTATTTTCTAATTTTTAACCACAAATTCACTTAAAAGGCTTAGAATTAATAAAGTTTGGAAAAACATAAGTGTGGCCCAATGATAATGAAAGTGGGATGAATGTGGTGACATAATAGTGAAATGGAGGTGAAATGAAGGTGATATAATGGACATAATAGTGAAAGTGTAATGGAAACAAATGATATTTTCAAGACTCAACAGTAATCACTATGGAATTGGGAATAGACAGGTGAGGAAGCATGGTATATGATTATGGGCAAACTTTAGGAGAGGTTCAGAGGCACACTTCCATGATATACATTTTAACCACTTACTAGTCAAATTCAAGCAAAATATGAGCGCGTACTTGAACCACTTTAGTGATTTTGTGTCGATTGTTTGATTGGATGTGGTTACTGGAACTTGAATATAAGTAATGTTGGCTGCAATTGTGTGCTGTAATCCATATTTTGAAAATGGAACTCAATTGACATGTTTGTAACCTTGACAAGTTGAGTACTGATCCTATGGATCTGTACTTATAGATTGATTTTCTAACCACGATCATCCTTGATTGCTGGTAAAGACAAGTCCTAACTCAGGAAACATGTTGACATATATATAAAGATGATCACTTCATGATCCAGAAGGGCTTCTTCACACACACTTATATAGAAAATGTGTAATTATAGGACACAGATTTGGACATAATTTCAGGACCCTCATATGTAATAACAAGTTGCATTTTATATAGAGTATAGAGCATAGGCTGTTCGAATCATAATTTCAGGATCCTCATATGTAATAACAAATTGAATTTAGATAGAGTATAGGCTATAGCCTGTTTGAATATAATTTCAAGACCCTCAGACTTAATGCCATATATCATTCTGCTCATTGTCTTCGGAAAAAGAAACTACTTATCAATCCATGGATTTTAACCAAGCCTGGAATGATGACTGCCTGGGGCATTTATTCTTTAGGGAGCAGGAAATGTCTAGAAAGAGAGCTCCAAGGGGGCTTCTTTTCCATAGTTCCTTTGGGTTTGGAAAATAATAATTTAATGCCCAAAGGATCCCTAAACTACCATTACTTTATTGTTTTAACGAGCCTAAAGTAATTGGTGCTTGAGGCATTCATGTTTAGAGAGCCTGAATTGCCCATAGTAGACTCCAGGGGGTTTCCTTTCCGTAAACATTTCCTTGAGCCTGGAAAAGAAGAATTCTATACTTAATCAATCCCTAGACTAATACCGATCCATATTATTTGCGAGTCTAGATCAATCAATGCTCAGGAGCTTCATGTTTAGAGAGTTTGAAGGCTTCGAAATAAGACTCCACAGGGTCCTATAAGTAATCCACCAAACCTGGATAAAGGAATAAACTTGCTCCTAGTGAATTCCTCCTTTATTCTACATGGGCTGTGGGGAGGACCACCTGCAGATATGAAAATTGACAGCCGACTGGTTTATATATATATATATGTATGTATGTATGTATGTATATGTAAATATAAAAATTAATCAGGTAAACCAACAAGGGGCTGGTCATTCGCCTAAATCAGCTCCAAACCTAGATCCCTTCGAACTTCCTGCAAAAAATGATCACGTGATTTGGTTTACAATAAACTTGAAGCCAATGACCATTTACTACAAAAGAAGTCTCATCATCATCAATCATACAAATACGAACTGAACCGTAATCAAAAACTTCAGTTACCTCATACGGTCCTAACCATTTGGTAGAGAATTTACCTTTGAAATGCTCAAACTTACTATTATATAACAAGGCCTAGTTGATCCCCCATTTTGTTCCCACCACTACTATTTTCCATCCCTATTTTGACCTTTTTGGCACTCCTAAACCTACTCACCTGCCATTCTTATTTCCCTAAACACATCCTAATCTTACTATGAGGTAAAGTCTTTCATGGTAATATTTTTCTGTTTATTAGTGAATTTAAATGAATATGAGTAGCTATCCATAAACTAACTAATCAATATGGTCAAAGTGTAGACATTTTAAGCGCGCGATTTGGCCGAAGGTAGGTTCGTGTTGATCAGTCCCCATGGTGCCTGCGTTCATCTGCACCATATTCTTCTTTCTGTGATTGTTGTTGTTTTACGTTTTGTGAATGACTTTCTGATGATGTGGAGGGTTCCTATTCTTGGATAACAACAACTGGTTTTCCTTTGTTGAATGTCTTTCCTGATCGTAATTGGATTTCATTCATAGGAATGGTAGTGATCATGTATGTAGGAAAAGGCTGAATATCAATGTTTTGCACTGGTTGAGGTAACCTATTATGACTTGGGTTAGGTACGGGTTGCGCAGGAAACATTGTAGGTTGGGGTGGGTTTGCGGTAGCAGGTGCCTGCAAAGATGATGGGTTAGTAGGTATAGGTAATAATTGATGCAAAGGAGGTGGTGGCAATGTAGGTTTTTGATACGTGTTGGTGTTATACACTTGCTGATAGGTTTGAATGGTCGGATTATACAAAGTTCTTGGCATATTTGGATAAGGCGCATAGAATTGGGGCTGGGGTTGATAATTGTTGGCATAGGGTTTTGTCCTCCAATTTTGGCTCGAGGCATTATTTTGGTGTTGCTGAGCAGCCTAAGGGGGGTAGGATGCAGGAAATGTCCAAGGCTAAGTCTGGCTATAACCTTGAGAATTTGGATTCAGAAACATATTCTGATTCTGGCCTCTCCAAGTAGGTCTTTTGGTCACTTGAGATTGGTCAATGGTTTCAACGTTCCCCTTGTAGATGGCCTGAAAGTCGGGAAGTGATGGGCACTTCTCAGTTGGGTGTTCTAGAGTACAGATTCCACATGACTCAATGGTGTTTAAAGGACATTCCCTCTCTTCATGTTTACGCCTACACTTGGAACAAAAGACTGCCATGGCTGCTCTCTCGGCGTCTTGTTTTTGTTTAATTTTCAAGGTGTCTAGTTGGTCACTGATTGTGTTTAGGATATCAGTTTTAAAATTTTCTAATATGTTTCCCAGCTCGACTCTTGTAACAACACTAGTCACAGTTTTCTTTTGCACATAGTATCTACAATTGTCTCTAATTCCCCAAAGCTTTTTGCCTACTTTAGCTTGGCTCCTAGAATAGGTGTGACAAAGCTCAATGAATTCAGAAAATGGCTTCTTATAAATGTCTCCACCACTAAGCAAGTTTAATGTTTCAATGCAATCATCTCTCTACCCTTTTAGGAACACAGTTATGATAATATTTTCATCTAGGTTGGACACACAAGATTTGTGGAAGTTGTATAGGAACCCTTCAAGATACTCCTCTAGGTTTACATCTTCAGTTTGCTGCATCCTAAGGATATTGTTGATGTCCCTACTTTTACAAAAATCTTGATACTTTTTAAGAAAAACTGATCTCATTTCATCCCATGTGTATATAGTGTGTTTCTCTAGACTCATGAACCACCTAAGGGTTGCATCTTTTAATGTGGCAGGAAACAATTTAAGTTTATGTGCATCGTCATAGTAATTATAATTGTGACATAAAATATCGAATTCAAAAAGAAAGGCATCGGGATATTCATATGATTTACGTAGAATAATGGAAGAGATGCCATCAGAATGCTTTTCATGGTGATAATGAGTCACATCTAGGATAGGGAATCCGAAGGTAACCTCCTCTTCGTCTTCCTGGTTGCCCCCTCAAAAGAGGTTCCCATTGCATCAAGGACCTTCTCCCGCTTCCTGGCATTCTTCATTGTGTCCGTCCTCCCTATATTGGTGATCCATTTCTGCAACCGGCACCCGTTGGGGTTTTCTGATTATGGTGTGAATAGGTATTGGGACACGGTTGATGTTGGTTGATTTCTCATCCAAGTTATCTTGCTGTTCCACTGGTTCTTCTATAGGGTTCATCTAGTAGATAATTTACCTTTGAAATGCTTAAACTTACTATCATATAACAAGGCCCAGTTGGTCCCTCGTTTTGTTCCCACCACTACTGTTTTCCATCTCTATTTTGACCTTTTTGGCACTCCTAAAGCTACTCACCTGCCATTCTTATTGCCATAAACACTGTCCTAATCTTACTATGAGGTAATGTCTTTCATGGTAACATTTTGTTGTTTATTAGCAAATTTAAGTGAATATGAGTAGCTATCCATAAAATAACTAATCACTATGGTCGAAGTGTAGACATTGCAGCGTGGGAACTGGACAAAGGTATGTTCGTGTCGATAAGCCCCCATGGTTCCTGCATTCATCTGTACCATATTCTTGTTTCTGTGATTGTTGTTGTTTTTAGTTTTGTGAATTATTTTCGGATGATGTGGAGGGTACCTCTTCTTGGATAACATCAACTGATTTTTCTTTGTTGACTGTCTTTCCTGATCGTAATTGGATTTCATTCATAGGAATGGCAGTGATCATGTATGTAGGAAAAGGATGAATATCAATGTTTTGCACTGGTTGAGGTAACCTATTATGACTTGGATTAGGTACGGGTTGCGCAGGCAACTGTGTAGGTTGGGGTGGGTTTGTGGTAGTAGGTGCCTGCGAAGATGATGGGTTAGTAGGTGCAGGTAATAATTGATGCAAAGGAGGTGGTGGAAACATAGGTTATTGATACATGTTGGGGTTATATGCTTGTTGATAGGTTTTCATGGTCGGATTATACGAAGTGCTTGGCATATTAGGATAAGGCACATAGAATTGGTGCTGGGGTTTGTCCTCCAATTTTGGCTCTAGGCAGTATTTTGTGGTTGTTGAGTAGGCCAAGGGTGGTAAGATGCAGGAAAGGTCCAGGGCTGAGTCTGGCTATAATTGGCACGAACTGGCTGAAGGTAGGTTCGTGTTGATCAACCCCCATGGTGCCTGAGTTCAACTACAATTCTCTTCCTCCCAATTCTTTTCTGCACCTTTGGTTTTTCACTGATTCTCTAACCACGGTTACAGACACCCCTTGTATTAATTTTGGATGAACGATCACCATTATGATGGATTGGAAATTTGAGATCGATTACCATTATGATGATCATCCCATCCACAACTGGTTTAGAGTACGAATGCTTGATTGCAATGTGCGAGCATCTGAGGGGGTATGTGAGTATCACCGCCGAGAGGCGGCACATCCTCCTCATGATTACTAAGAGGTGTCATGAAATGATGGCCAAGCACGGGTAGGGTAGACATCATCACACAACAATTATGAATCATGAGTGGGTGGCGGCTGTTGTTCGTGTCTCATCTACGTGATGGAGGGTAATCACTGTGGAAATGGGAATATACAGGTGAGGAAGCATGGTATATGATTATGGGCAAACTTTAGGAGAGGTTCAAAGGCACACTTCCATGATATACATTTTAACAACTTACTAGTCAAATTAAAGCAAAATACGAGCACGTACCTGAACCACTTTAATGATTTTGTGTTGATTGTTTGATTGGATGTGCTTACTGGAACTTGAATATAAGTAATGCTGACTGCAATTGTGTGATGTAATCCAGAGTCTGAAAATGGAACTCAATTGACATATTGGTAACCTTAGCAAGTTGAGTACTAATCCTATGTATTTGTACTTGATCCAGGTCCGAGTGTGACAAAGGACCCTTCCAAGACCTTTTACTTTCGTGATGTGTTAAATTGCATTTTTAAAAGAACATAAATGAATACATCCACATGCTATAAAGAAGAGGAACATGTCAATCATCAACACATGAAAACAAGATGTTGATAATGAAGTTCGTTCAGGAGGGACTACATCTCCAGGCCCTGTTGTCAAGATGGTGTAGGCCACTGCATTAAGTGCTGTCAATAGTGATGATGTACACAGAGGTGATGTCACTATTATAGAAGGAAAATTCCCTCACGCAGGAGTGGCTCCAAGAGATGTTCCACTACAAGAAATCTCAGTCAACAAGACTCTTATCAGTATGACACAAAACTCATGCATGATGAGCATCCCACCAACATGGCATAAAAGGGATCTTAGTGCAAACATGCATGACAACAACATGAGTATCCCATCAACATACAACAAAGGGATCTCAAAACACAACATGACGAATCATGACAACAAGTACATCAAATAGATGATTCCACATCACATCAAGCAGGAATCATGAAAACAAGTAATAAACAAGATCCCACATCAAACATCAAACAGGGATCTGTGTAGCACAATGCATAGCAAAAGAAGTACATGAACACACTGCATATACCTCACAACCAGGGCCATCTGAAGAAGCGGATGTAAAACTGCTGAAGCTGTTCGTGCCATCAATCTCATGGCATCAATCACATGAAAATGGTTGTTCGCACATGAATGCTGACACCTACACTCCACTTAGAAAAGTGGCTAGAATAGAATGAGAAAATGAGAAATCTGAATGCACCATCAGATTTGTGGCATCGAGTAGTGCAAAATCAACTGTCCAATTTTTGAATTCTAATAAATTGAGAATATGGGGCTTAAGGAATCTTTTAGATTCCCCCTAGATTCCTCAAAGATTCTGCTCCATGGGTGGACTGGAAATATGCAACTCAAAATGCAAATTTGACATCACTATTGTGATCCCTGCGGAAAACCATGAAAAACGACTATGAACTTGACTATACTCCGACATGGAGAAAAATTACCTCTGGAAAATTTCAAGGATCATGGTTCCACTCTATTTTTGCAGCAATTGTGGTCCCACCTCCATACTTAGAAATGACCAAAAAATGCAAAAATCTGATGGAGAAATGGATAGCATCATTGCATTTGTGGCATCGAGAAGTGCTGAAACCATATAAAAGCTGTCAAAATTTGACAAAGTGAAAATTCGACCCTCCTGCAAAATTCTGCCTCAAACTCCGTGCACTACCTCCTCTGTCTGAGTGCACTAAAAAATTGTGTTTAAATACAAAATCATCAACTGATTCTTCAAGGAAGTCATTGTAGGGTAGTTGGTTAATATTCCGGTTAATATGGAGGAGGTTGGGCGGTCAAAACCTGCCTCCTCCTTTTTACATAACCAAATCCTTTTTTTATAATTTTCACAAACAAATTTTTGTTTTAAAAACATTAATGGTTGGGTTGGGCCCACCTTGGGTGGCCCGCCCACCGTAACTCCCTCACACATTAATGGATGGCTGTGGTTTGGAGGTTGGGTCCCACGTATTCATGGCAGAGGTTTCATTTGTGTGGGTGTGGTTGGGTCAACGCCCCAAGGCCGACCCACCACCCGTTGCATTTACAACCATGGTTATGTGGGAGGGGTGAGGGGTCGTGGCCCACCCCTCCACCCAATTTGTTATTTAATGCGGGTAGGAATGTAGGAGGGCTTGGCAGGGTGATGGCCACTGAGCCACATTTGATTTATAATGTGGTTTTGTGGTTGTGGGAGGGCTAACGGGGGTCATGGCCCGTCGGCCCCCCTTAATAAAATTTTTGTTATAACATGGTTTTGGGGGTGGTGGCCCACCACCATATATTGCTATATATATATATATATAGTATATATATACTATTATTATATATTATATATATATATATATATATATATATATAATATTATATATTTTAATTTTTATTTAAAATAGGGCCCATTTTCAAATATTTAGAAAATAAGAGATATTGGGCAAATTAATGAGGCCGTTATTTCGACTGATTTCGGGAGCTAGGTTTCATGCCTCAGGGTCGGTTAGATTGTAGGACACTTAAACTTGGCCCACAACCCAACTTTGACCAAAAAATTGACTAGATCGTTCTCCCTCATATGAGCTCGGATTGACGAACCATTCACACCTTCGCGATCAGGATGATGAGATATATGCTTTGGTCCTGAGTCGACATCATTCTGAACACTTTGATTTTCGAGAATTCATAAACCCTCTTTGTCCTGTGTGTGTCTTTGGAGCCACCTGGATCAATCCTCCCCTTTGAGGAGCTTTTGGTCCTCCAAAAGCATGAAAAGTAATCTGCAACTTCTCTGTACCTTGTTTGCATCACAAGCATCCTGAAAGGTCTCGCTTCCATCGCCTTCACCTTTGTTCTTCGGAGCCTTAAGCGATGAGCCGACACTTGCAACCTCTATAACCTGTAGTACATTGTTTTGAAAATTACATGCTTGAATTTCATGACCAACTAATGACCCAAACGTCCCACACTTGCCACAAGTTTATAACACATACTCGGTGGTCAAGTTTACAACAAGATGGACGGAATACCCCAACTATGAAAACAAGGTCAACATACCATTGTTGCTTCAACAAGTGATGGAAAACACATCATCATTGCAATGCATGATTTATAGCAATAAGGCCAAACACTATTTTTCTTTGACAAGTGATGGGAACATGACATCACTTTCACAGTTCAACATGCAACACAAAATAAGACTATACATCATTGTTGCTGAACAAGGGATGGAAAACACATCATCACTTTTGCATTTTAAAATGCAACAAATGATTCACAAAAGCACGACCATGAAATGACAACATGTCTAGAAACCATTTTTCACTTATCAATGTGAATGGGCCGCATCCTTGTGGTGGTTTTTCTTGTCGAACAACTGCTTCACCTAGTTCATGCACCGACACTTTGTCTTTAAGGCGTTGCTCTGGATGGAGTCTCCAACAAGTGGTTCTTTGATGGCCACTTCTGTTGCAATGGCTGCAATAGGTTTTCTTCCTTTAGATCTGTTTAACATGTTTCTTTACTTGCTTTTGAGAGGGTCCTTCATGCCTAATCCTTTTATGTGCTTCCATTCTTTTCCAACACTTAGAAAATGTATGGTTATGTAATCAGAAAAAGGTACATGTCTTTTGATGCTATGTTTTACATTCATCTCCAACAACATGATTATAATCGAAATGAAAATTCAAAGATCGAAAGTGGTTATACCTTTCCTTGCCGTCTCTGGTGTAAGGATGGCGATGAGAGCTTGTCTCAGCTCTCTTCTTGCAATGGAAACTGCCATGGGATGATGGGGATGTGTTCCCATCATTCTCTTTCCTTGACGATTTCGATGACGTCTTGGAAGAATATGACACCTTTGAGCATTCTCCTTTGGTGCATCTCAAGCCTGCAAATTGAGGTCTTTGCACAACCTCCAATGGTTGAGTTATGCCTTGGTTATTAACACCAAGTTTTCCTTCCTTCTCATGCCCCGTTCTTATAAGGATCCTCATGTTTGTCCCTATAATTGGGATCTCCAAATCTCCAACATAAATCATACTATGTGAAGATGAAACCGAAAGGAAATTAACATCTTTTACCTCCTTTGTCGATTTGGAAAGAACTGATGAGGGCTTCTCATTCATTGTTGTTATTGTTTCGCTATTTATCTCAGAGCATTCCCCAACTTCCTTTTTGACATACCCAAGTCCTTCCTGACGGGGTAATTCCTCTACTTTTATGGGGTTGAAAATTCCTTGGCCATTAACACCCAAGTATTTTCCTTCATACCCCATTCTCTTCAATAGTTTGGAGCCAATTCCTATGGTATGATTTTCAAAAATAGTGAAATCATCATCAGGACACATACATGAATTCAGAGAACTACTTTTTACCTCACATGGGTCACGCTGTAGCTTTTCCAAGGCCTTGTCCTTAGTGTGTAGTTGTAGTAAATTTTGTTTCTCCTCTTTCTCTTAATGTAGACGCATCTTCGGTTCAACGTTCTCTGTTTGAAGATTATGTTTGTTATGCTTCAGTTCTTCCAGGGCCTCTTCTGTGGCTTGCAACTGAAGCTGTAATCACTCCTTTTTGTCTGTCTCTTTTTGTAGAGTTTCATACACTATTTCCACTCTTTTGGAAATTTTGAGCATGGTCTCGTACATTACTTTTTCATCCTCTATCGTTGCACATTACATTTTCCACGCTGCAATTCACATCAACACAAATACCACTCCAATACCACTTGATCCAGGTCCGAGTGTGACAAAGGACCCTTCCAAGACCTTTTACTTTCGTGATGTGTTGAATTGCATTTTTAAAATAACATAAATGAATACTTCTACATGCTCTAAATAAGAGGAACATGTCAATCATAAACACATGAAAACAAGACATTGATAATGGAGTTCGTCTAGGAGGGACTACGTCTCCGGGCCCCAGTGTCAAGATGGTGTAGGCCGCTTCACTAAGTGCTGTCAATAGTGATGATGTACATAGAGGTGATGTCGCTATCATACAAGGAAAATTCCCTCACGCAGGAGTGGCTCCAAGAGATGTTCCACTACAGGAACTCTTAGTCAACAAGACTCCTATTAGTATGACACAAAACTCATGCATGATGAGCATCCCGCCAACATGGCATAAAATGCATCTCAATGCAAACATGCATGACGACAACATGAGTATCCCATCAACATACAACAAAGGGATCTCAAAACACAACATGACAAATCATGACAAAAAGTACATCACATAGATGTTTCCACGTCACATCAAGCAGGAATCATGAAAACAAGTAATAAACAAGATCCCACATCAAACATCAAACAGGGATCTGTGCAGCACAATGCATAGCAAAAGAAGTACATGAACACACTACATATACCTCACAACCAGGGCCATATAAAGAAGGGAATGTCAAACTACTGAAGTTGTTCATGCCATCAATCTCATGGCATCAATCGCATGAAAATGGTTGCTCACACATGAATGTTGACACCTGCACTCCACTTAGAAAAGTGGCTAAAGAATAGAATGAGAAAATGAGAAATCTGAATGCACTATCAGATTTGTGGCATTGAGTAGTACATAATCGATTGTCCAATTTTTGAATTATGAGAAATTGAGAGTCTGGGGCTCAAGGAATCTTTTAGAATCCCCCTAGATTACTTAAAGATTCTACTCCATGGGTGGACTGGAAATCTGCAACTCAAAAGGTGAATTTGATCTTGCCATTGCGATCCCTGGCGAAAACCATGAAAAATGACTGTAAACTTGACTATATTCCAACATGGAGAAAAATTACCTCGGGAAAATTTCAAGGATCACGGTTTCACTGCCTATTTTTGTAGCAACCTTGGTTCCACCTCCATAGTAAAAAATGGCTGAAAAATGCAGAACTCTGATTGAGAAATAGATAATTCCATTGCATTCGTGGCATTGAGAAGTGTTGAAACCATTTAAAATTTGTCAAAATCTGACAAAGTGAAAATTCAGCCCTCCTGCAAAATTCTGCCTTGAACTCCGTGCACTGCCTCCTCTGTTTGAGCACACTGAAAAACTACATTTAAATACAAAATAACTGGCGGATTCTTCAAGGAAATCATTGTAAGGTAGTTGGTTAATATTCTGGTTAATATGGAGGAGGTCGGGCGGTCAAACCCCGCCTCCTCCTTTTTACATAACCAAATCCTTTTTTTTTAATAATTTTTACAAACATAGTTTTGTTTTAAAAACATTAATGGTTGGGCCGGGCCCGCCTTGGGTGGCCCGACCACCATAACTCCCTCCCACATTAGTGGCTAGCTATGGTTTGGAGGTTGGGTCCCATGTATTCATGGCGGGGGTTTCATTTGTGTGGGTGTGGTTGGGTCCGTGCTCCAAGGCCAACCCACCATCCATTGTGTTTACGACTGTGGTTCCGTGGGAAGGGTCGGGGGTTGTGGCCCGCCCCTCGACCCAATTTGTTATTTAATGCGGGTAGGAGTGTAGGAGGGCTCGGCGGGGTGATGGCCACTAAGCCACATTTGATTTATAAATGTGGTTTTGTGGTTGTGGGAGGGCTAATGGGGGGTCATGGCCCATCGGCCCTCCTTAATAAAATTTTGTTATAACATGGTTTTGGGGTGGTGGCCCACCACCAAAATATATATATATATATATATATATTTATTATATTTATTTAAAATAGGGCCTATTTTCAAATCTTTAGAAAATAAGAGATATTGGGCAAATTAACGAGGCCGCAATTTCGACTGATTTCAGGAGCTAGGTTTCATGCCTTGGGGTTAGTCAAATTGTAGGACACTTAAACCTGGCCCACAACACAATTTTGACCAAAACATTGACTGGCTCATTCTCCCTCATACGAGGTCGGGTTGACGAACCGTTCACTCCTCCGCGATCAGGGCGACGATATATACGCTTTGGTCCTGAGTCGACATCATTCTGAACACTTTGATTTTTGAGTGTCCATAAACCCTCTTTATCCTATGTGTGTCTCTAGAGCCACCTGGATCAATACTTACACAGATTGATTTGCTAACCAGAATCATCCTTGATTGCTGGTGAAGATGAGTCCTAATTAAGGCAACATGTTGACATATATATAAAGATGATCTCTTCATGATCCAGAAGGGCTTCTTCACACACACTGTGATAGAAAATGTGTAATCATAGGACACAGATTTGGACATAATTTCAGGACCCTCATATGTAATAACAAGTTTCATTTTAGACAGAGTATAGAGCATAGGCTGTTTGAATCATAATTTCAGGATCCTCATATGTAATAACAAATTGAATTTAGATAAAGTATAGGCCATAACCTGTTTGAATATAATTTTAGGACCCTCAGACTTAATGCCATATATCATGCTGCTCATTGTCTTTGGAAAAAGAAACTGCTTATCAATCCATGGATTTTAACCAAGCCTAGAATGATGATTGCCTGGGGTGGTCCAAAATCTTTTGCTTATTGATGTGTTAAAAAATAACATGCATAAATTGTAGCTTAACATAGAAAAATTAATGTGCACATGAGAGAAGAGGAGAAACACATAAAGCATGAAAGAAGACAACGAGACTTGATAACGGAGTTCGTCCTACTTGGACTACATCTCCGGGCCCTGCTCGATCAATGGGGAGGCCTTCATTCATTAAGTGGCACAAGAAAGAAGAGTACAAGCATCAATTACAAAAAAGGAGTCTTATACCTCCATACTGAAAAATGGCCGAAAAATGCAAAACTTTGATGGAGAAACGGACAGTGCCATTGCATTCATGGTGTCGAGAAGTGCTGAAACCATATAAAATTTGTCAAATTCTAACAAAGTGAAAATTTGGCCCTCCTACAAAATTCTACCTCGAATTGCATGCACTGCCTCCTCTCGCTGGTCACACTGACAAACTGTGTTTAAATAAAAATTGGCCGACGGATTTTCCCAAGAAACAGTTAACTGAATTGGTTAGAGCTTCAGTTAGTATGGAGGAGGTCGGGCGGTCAAACCCTGCCTCCTTTTTTTATACGTTACCAACAAAAATGTTTTTAAATTAAAGT
This sequence comes from Pinus taeda, assembly GCA_000404065.3. Lineage (NCBI taxonomy): Eukaryota > Viridiplantae > Streptophyta > Pinopsida > Pinales > Pinaceae > Pinus > Pinus taeda. Next base: position 88,593 of record APFE030338982.1, read on the forward strand.
TTGGTTGGGTCGGGCCCGCCTGGGGTGGCCCATGAACTATACCTCCCTCCCGCTCCATGCATCAGTGGCTGGCTATTTGGTCATGGTTGGAGGTTGGGTCCCGCGCCTAAGGGCCAACCCACCTTCTATGGCAACGACTGCATTGTGCTCCAATGGAGGCCTGAGAAATGTTGTTGCGGGTGGTGGGATCATGGCCGCCCACCCCTATTTTGGTTGTTGGTTCCGTGGGAGGGGCCGGGGGTTGTGGCCCGCCCCTCCACCAATATTTTATTGATATGTGGATGGGATTTGGGGTGGTGGGGTTAGTGGCCCACCACCCCCCTTTTTATATATTTTTTGTTCAAATAAAACAAAATGTTCATCTATCAAAATTTTGGTTTTGGACCAAAGGAATCATTTTAATAAGGCCACAATTTTGCCCAGAATCTGGCCGAAGTTGGCCGAATTCCGTCCACCAGAAAAAGTCCAAATTGTGCCCTCATTAATCCTGTGCAGTCATCAAACAGTCAACCCAACTTTGACTGCCCCTATCTCCTTCATTCAGACTTGGATTGGAGTGGTATTCACACTGTTGGAATCAGGGTGATGAGCATTTTGATATGATGTCAAGTTCATTTCCTTTCAGCCACTTTGAATTTTGAGCCTTTTCCATGACATTGGTGTCTGGAGATCCTCCTAGATGATGGGGCATTTCTTCTTTAGGGAGATGGAAATGTTCAGAAAGAGAGCTCCAAGGGGGCTTCTTTTCCATAGTTATTACTTTGGGCCCAGAAAAGAATAATTCAATGCCCAAAGGATCCCTAAATTACCATTACTTTATTGTTTTAATGAGCCTACAATAATTGGTGCTTGAGGCATTCATGTTTAGAGAGTTTGAATTGCCCATAGTAGACTTCAGGGGGTTTCATTTCCGTAAACTTTTCCTTGAGCCTGGAAAAGAACAATTCTATACTCAAGGAATCCCTAGACTAATACTGGTCCATATTATTTGCGAGCCTGGATCAGTGAATGCTTAGGAGCTTCATGTTTAGAGAGTCTGAAGGCTTCCAAAGAAGACTCCACAAGTTCCTATAAGTAATCCACCAGACCTGGATAAAGGAATAAACTTGCTCTTGGTGAATTCCTCCTTTATTCTACATGGGCTGTGGGGAGGACCACCTAAAATATGTAAAATGATAGCCCCACATATATATATATATATATATACACGTAAATATAAAAATTAATCAGCTGAACTAACAAGTGGCTGGTCATTCACATGAATCAACTCCAAACTTGGATCCCTTCGAAGTTCCCGCAAAAACTGATCACGTGAAAGTGGTTTATGATAAACTTTAAGCTGATGACCATTTACTACAAAAGAAGTGTTATCATCATCGATAATACAAATACGAACTGAACCATTATAAAAAATTCCAGTTACCTCATATGGTCCTAACCATCTGGTAGAGAATTACCTTTGAAATGCTTAAACTTACTATCATATAACAAGGCCCAATCACTTGGACAGAAGAATTTGTTCTTAATAAATTTGTCGTGTCATCAGGCTCTTTGGTTCTATACTAATGCAATTATGTGGTAGGCATCTTGTCAGATCTTGTCAAGTTTGTTTAATTGCATCAATATCTTCTCTTGAGCCTCATTTAGATTCATGCCCAATTGAGTGGCAGTTCTGAATGTCTTTACTTGGAACTCGATGGGCAAGAGCACTTGTTTACCATAGACCAACTCATAAGGTGTGTGTCTGGTCAAATTTCTCCATGTGATCCGGTAAGCCCATTGTGCTTTTGGTAACTTAACCGCCTAGTCCTTGTGATGCAGGTAAATTGTTTTTGTGAGGATGGATTCCAAAACTTTGTTCGTGGACTCCACTTGCCCATTAGGCTAGGGATGGTAAGGAGTCAATTTGTGATGCTTAACTTGATATTGCTCTGTGAGTGCCTTGACCAAATTTGATGTAAATTGTGTACCCTAGTCTGTGATGATTTCACGAGGTACAACGAATCTTTTAAAGATGTCCTCGAACAAAAAAATCTACTATTTCCTTTTTAGTGGAAGCATACAAGGCTTTAGCCTCCACCCACTTGGTGATGTAATCAGTGCACACCAAAATATATTTCTTCTTATTTGACATTGGGGAGATGGGCCCTACGAAGTCCAATGCCCTCTTCTCAAAGGGTTTAATGGCAATTTGTGGTTGAAGAGGAATTTCATCTGAAGCAACTGGTCTCCCCATTCGTTGGCAAGCATCACAACTCAAAATAGACATCTTGGTGTCTTTAAAGAGTGTAGGCCAATAGTATCTGGTATAGAGAACTTTATATGCCATCCTTTTCTCAACAAAATGGCCACCACAAGGCTCGTTGTGATTAGCACTTAGTATATCATGCATTTCATCTTCCCACACACACCGCCTCATAATCAAGTCTGGCCCGATATAAAATAGATCTCCTTCAATCCAAGAGAAACTAGCATTGTGCTACACTATATTATGCTTCTCTCGGGCCAACATGTTTTGAGGTAGTTTTCTTGATACTAGATAATTGACAACATCAGCGAACCAAGGAGTAATAGTGGAAATGGCAAATAATGCTTCATCTATAAATTCATCAGGCACTAGCGTTGGCATGTTTTCTTGCGTAAGATTCAAAAGAGATAAGAAATCAGTTGCCAAGTTATCTCTTCCAGGCTTATCAATTATAGTTATATTGAATTCTTGTAGAAGCAACAACCATCTAGTTATCCTACCGTTAGTAATAGGTTTATTCATTAAAAATATAATATCAGAATGGTCGATATGGACAAATGTCTCATAACCAGTAACATAATGTCTAAAATTTCCTATAACATGCACAATTGCTAACAACTCTTTTTCAGTGACTGTATAATTTAATTCAGCGGGAGAGAGATTTTTTGCTGATAAAATAAATGGCATAGGGAAAGTTGTCCTCCCTTTGTCCCAAAACTGCTCGCAGTGCAGTATTCGAAGCATCTGTACAAATATGAAACAGTAAGGACCAATTTGGTTCTCTTAGCACTAGAGTTGTAGACAAATTTTCCTTCAGTACATGAAAAGCCTGTTGATTGTCAACATTCCATACAAAGTCAATGTATTTAGTTAACAATTTAAATAATAGTGCTGTAATTCTAGTGAAATACTCAATAAATCATCGATAATATCCTACGTGTCCTAAGAAACTTCTTACCTCTTTTGCAAGCTCAGAATAGGGATACGTGAGATTACCTCGATTTTTTCCAGGTCAACTTGAATCCCTTCAAATGACACGTGACAGCCTAGAACAATTCCCTTAGTTTGCATCATCCTACATTTATTACTACTAAGGGCTAGATCAACTTCTTGACAATGAACCAATACCTTCTCTAGATTTTCCAAAGCCTGTGGAAAGTCATCTCCATAATCCACATAGTCATGGATCAGATCAGAGACAATGGCAAGTACAACTCTCTGAAAAGTGGCCGGGCGTTACAAAGACCAAAGGGGAGGACTCTATATGCATAATTACCCCAAGGACATGTAAAGGTAGTCTTCTCATTGTCTTCTTTGGTTATTTGTATTTGATTGTACTCATTGTACCCATCTAGAAAAGAAAAATATTTATTACTTGAAAGCATGTCGAGGACTTGATGAATGAAGGGTAATGGAAAATAGTAGCGCAATGTGGCCTTGTTTAGTTATCTATAGTCAATGCAGATCCACCATTTGTCATTCTTCTTTGGAACTACTACTAGAGGCGACACCCACTTACTGTTAGAAATGGGGTAGATGAAATCTGCGGCCAAAAGTTTTTGAAGCTCATTTTTGAATTTTTTTTTTTAATATTGTGTTCATACACCTTTGTGGTTTCCAAATAGGTCTCAAATATTCATTTGTATAGATATGGTGGATGCAAGTGTCTCGATGTATGCCGCTCATATCCAAGTAATCCCATGCGAATGCTCTAGTTTGTTCGCGAATCATACTCATCAACTGCTGCCTTTGTTTTGTATTCAATCCTGTACCGATATGTAAGATTTTTCCTTCAAAAATTTCCAAAGGTTTTGTGGTGAGCTCATGAATTTCCTCCATTGCTGCAAACGAGGCAAAGACAACTGGGTGGCAGGTTTCCTAAAACTTATCACTGAACACATGCTAATAACCATTAAAAGAGATGGGATAATCGATACAAGAGCTATCAACTAAAAACTGCTGCAAAACATGTTCATCAGAATGTTCCTGGAGACCTCTAGACTGATATAATGTTAACAAGGGAAACATACAGTCCTCATCTCCATATGTGTTTTCAAGCCATAATGGTACTTCGGCAACATTCTGAGCAGGTGGAAAAATAGACAACGTTTTATTGGGAGGACCATTAGAAATAATAATTTCTCCATTTCTGCATCCAATGACGGCATCAACAGTTGCCACCCATGGCCGTCCCAGGACCACAAGGTGTCGGGCCTAGAGGTTTTTGGAGAAATGACTATGAAATCTATGGGATATTCCTAAGAGGCAATAGTGACTACTATTTCCTCTAGGGATCCTATTGGTTTGACGACGGATTTATCTACCATTTCTAAAAGGATAGGGGTGGTTTTAAGTCCAGGTAGCTGTAATGGTGTCATTGTTTCATAGGTCATTGCATTTATTGCTGCCCCTATATCCACAAGAGTGTTTGGCAGAAGTACTCCGTTTATCTCAATGATGACAATGGGGTTCCCAGAGTCATTGTATTTGGCAGGCATATTATAAATCATAGTGGACATTTGGCTCATGATTTTGACATTCTGGTTTTTATGCCCCTTTCTCCCTGGTTTCTTAATGTAGAGATCCTTAACAATTTTGGTATATATGGGAATGTCTCTAATTACTTGTAAGAGAGGAATTTTAAGGCAGACATTCCTAAGTTATTTTTCCAAATCATATTCAAGCGGGATATCCTCTTTCTTTGCAATTAGTCTTTCTGGGTACGGTGGTTCAGATGATTATTCTTTCAGTGATTGTTGTTATTTTTCATTTTGTGAATCATTTTCGAATGATGTGGAGGGTACCTCTTCTTGGATAACAACAACTGATTTTCCTTTATTGATTGTCTTTCCTGATCGTAATTGGATTTCATTCATAGGAATGGCAGTGATCATGTATGTAGGGAAAGGCTGAATATCAATGTTTTGCACTGGTTGAGGTAACCTATTATGACTTGGGTTAAGTACGGGATGTGCAAGCAATAATGTAGGTTAGGGTGGGTTTGCAGTAGCAGGTTCTTGCAAAGATGATGGGTTAGTATGTGCAGGTAATAATTCATGCTAAGGAGGTGGTGCCAGTGTAGGTTGTTGATACATGTTGGGGTTATATACTTGCTGATAGGTTTGCATGCTTGGATTATACGAAGTGCTTAGCATATTTGGTAAGGCACATAGAATTGGGGCTGGGGTTGATAACTGTTGGCATAAGGGTTTGTTCTCCAATTCTGGCTCCAGGCAGTATTTTGTCGTTGCTGAGCAGCCCAAGGGGGGTAGGATGGAGGAAAGGTCCAAGGCTGGTGGGTCTTTTGGTCACTTGATATTGGTCAATGGTTTCAGCATTCCCCTTGTAGATGGCCTGTAAGCCAGTAGGTGATGGGCACTTCTCAGTTGGGTGTTCTAGAGTACAAATTCCACAGACCTCAATGGTGTTTAAAGGACATTCCCTCTCTACATGTTACGCCTACACTTGGAACAAAAGACTGCCATGGCTGCTTTCTTGGCGTCTTGTTTTTGTTTAATTTTCATGGTGTCTAGCTGGTCACTAATTGTGTTCAGGATATCAATTTTAGAATTTTCTAATAAGTTTCCTAGCTTAACTCTTGTAACAACACTAGCCGTAATTTTCTTTTGCACATAGTCTCTAGAATTGTCTCTAAGTTCCCGAAGTTTTTTGCCTACTTTATCTTGGCTCCTACAATAGGTGTGACAAAGCTAAATGACTTCAGCAAATGGCTTCTTATAATGTCTCCACCATTAAGTAGGTTTACCATTGCACAATCATCTCTCAGCCCTTTTAGGAACACAGTTATGATAATCTTTTCATCTAGGTTGGACCCACGAGATTTGTGAAAGTTGTATAGGAACTGTTCAAGATACTCCTCTAGGTTTTCATCTTCAGTTTGCTGCATCCTAAGGATATTTTTGATTTCCCTACTTTTACAAAAATATTGATACTTTTTAAGAAAAATTGATCTCATGTCATCCCATGTGTAGATAGTGTGTTGCCCTAGACTTATGAACCACCTAAGAACTGCATCTTTTAATGTGGTGGGAAACAATTTAAGTTTATGTGCATTGTCATAGTAATTATAATTGCGACATAAAATATTGAATTAAAAAAGAAATGGTTTAGGATCTTCAGATGATTTACTGTAGGATAATGGAAGAGATGCCACCAGAATGATTTTCATGGTGATATCACGAGTCACATCTAGGATAGGGAATCTGAAAATAACATTCTCTTCATCTTCCTGGTTTCCCCCTCTAAAGAGGTTCCTGTTGCATCGAGGATCTTCTCCCTCTTCCCGCATTCTTCGTTGTGTCTGTCCTCCCTATTTTGGTGATTCATTTTTGCAACTGGCACCCGTTGGGGTTTGCTAGTTATGGTGTGAACAGGGGTACTAGGACACAGTTGATGTTGGTGTTAGAAAATTATATATTACAAAGCAATGGAACACATAAAATATTGTAGAAATATAAACACAAAAAACACATAAAACAAGAGAGGCACAAATATACGTGGTTCACCCAATTTGGGCTACATCCAAGGAGAAATAGCTAGTCCTTCCTTTTATATTATCCAACAAACTAAAGAGATACAACCTACAACAAATTCACTATAATTCCCTTTTCACTCTCGCTCAATCTCCTCTCTCTTCCCTCTCAGAATACATATCTACTTAGACGTAATACAATACCCTCATATATAGCAAGGGGTTGCCTTCTACGGAAAAAAAAACCCTAAAGTAAACATAACTTCTATCGTCAGATCTCCACCTAATGAACAACCTAGATTGATTACTAAATTACAACATTTTACAAGGAAATTTTACATCTATTTTTAGCTTTGGGGGTGTTTCCCCTGATCCCCCGCCGGGGGGGGGGATCCCAAAAGTCGCAACCACCCCCCCTGGACCCCCCTGCAGTGCGAATATTACAGGCAGTGTCGCTGCCCCACTACGAACTGGGGTCCAATGTGGCAATACCTTTGAATAAAGAATATAATCAGGCTCCACACCCAACAATCTCCCACTTGGAGACTAATTATAGCAAATCCACCACTACTTCATTTGCTGGACAATGACTCCACTCTGGACCTGACTGTGTCTCATCTTCTTCATCATACTTGAAGACCAATTGAAACTGAGCAAACTCTTAGTTTCTCCCTGGTTATAACTTTTGTTAACATATCTGCAGGATTCTGGCTAGTGTGTATGTTTTCGGGCTTCAACTATCCATCTTCCAATGCTAACCGTATGAAATGGTACTTGAGCTGTATATGTTTAGTCTTGGAATGAAATGCAGAGTTCTTTGCGAGATGTATGGCACTCTGGATGTCACTGTATAACCTTCCCAACTCTTGCTTCTTAACCAATTCATCTAGAAACCTTTGTAACCAAATCATTTCTTTACTAGCCTCTGTAGTAGCAACATACTTTGCTTCCATTGTTGAGAGTGTAACAACACTTTGTAGTTTTGAGACCCAACTAACAGTTGTTCCTCCTATAGTAAACACATACCTTGTTGTTCTCCTCCTATTATCTCTATCACCTGCCATATCTGCATCAACATATCCCTATAGAGTAATGTTTGAACCACCAAAGAATAATGCTTGATTTGTGGTACCTCTCAAATACCTGAGAATCCACTTCACCACCATCCAATGTTCTTTTCCTAGATTGTTCATGTACCTGCTTACAACTCCCACTACATGTGCAATATGAGGCCTTGTGGAGACCATTGCATACATTAAGCTTCCAACTGCTGATGCATATGGAACTTTAGACATATGAGCCATTTATTCTTGAGTCTTGGGACACTCCTCCTTACTTAATTTGAAATGGCTAGCCAAAGGTATACTAACTGGTTTTGCATTCTACATATTAAACCTTTTCAACAAATTTTCTATGTACTCACTTCTTCCTATCTCTAGTTATTCTCATACCAACGATTTGTTTTGTAGCATCCAAATCCTTCATTGCAAATGAGTTCACCAATTTTCTTTTGAGCACATTTATTTCCTGCATATTAGAACCTACAACAAGCATGTCATCTACATACAATAATAATATAATATAACTGCCATCATTTTTCCTTTTGAGATAAACACAATGATCCGAGTGACATCTAGTATAACCTTGTTCAGACATAAACCTGTCAAATTTTATATACCACTGCCTTGGAGCCTATTTTAAGCCATACAAGTTCTTCTTCAACCCGCACCTAGTTTCTCCTTCCCTTTTACCTCATATCCTTGTGGTTATTGCATATATATCTCTTCCTCCAAATCCCCATGGAGAAAGGTTGTCTTTACATCTAACTGCTCAAGATGCAAATCTTCAGCTACTACTAGACTTAAAATAGTTCTGATTGAAGTCATTTTAACAACAAGAGAAAATATCTCATCAAAGTCTATACCCTTTTTCTGTGCAAACCCTTTTACCGCAAGTCTAGCTTTATACGTTTTTCTACCTCCATCTTCTTCCTTCAACTTGTAAACCCATTTATTTTGCAATGTTGTTTTACCTGCAGGCAACCTGACTAAGTCCCAAGTCTGGTTATGTGCTAAGGAGTCCATCTCTTCTTTGATGGCTTGCTCCCACTTCTTCCTGGTTTCTAGCTGCACTGCTTCTTCATAATATTCTGGTTCACCAGAATCAATCAACAGTACATAATCTAATGAAGGAGAGTACCATTCAGGGGGTCTACTTATTCGGGTAGATCTTCTAACATCAATTTCAAGTGTTTGAGGTGCTTGTGTTTTTTGTGGTTGTTGTTTTGGCCGTTGATCATTATGATTTTTAGGTACCATCATTTTTTTGTGATCTCATCAAGCACTGTGTATTCTTTGTTTTTTTTTTCTTGTTTCTTTTCCTGTAGCTGATCCTAATACAAAACCTTTTCATTGAATATGACATATCCGCTGCTAATGATTTTATGTTTTTCATAATCATAAAAGCAATAACCAAAATCATTAACACCATATCCAATAAAAATACATTTCTTTGATTTTGCCTCAAGCTTTGTTCTATTTTATTTATTGATGTGGACAAAGGTTTCACAACCAAAAGTTTATAAAAATGAGTAGTTTACCTTTTTACCTGTCCATGTGTCCTTTGGAATACAACCATCCAAGGAACTTGAAGGCCCTCTGTTTATTAGATAAACAACAATATCTACAGGATCTGCCCAAAATTGTAAAGGCAATCCTGCATGCAAGCTTATGCACCTTGCACGCTCCATGATTGTCCTGTTCATCCTTTTTGACACACAATTTTCTTGTGGTGTTCCTGGAATTATCTTCTCTCTGTGAATTCCATCTTTAAATAGTACCTATCAAACTCTTTGCTGCAATATTCACCTCCATTGTCTGATCTGAGACACTTCAACCTTTTTCCCGTCTCATTTTCAAGCAAAGCTTTCCAATTCTTGAAAGTATCAAATACATCATATTTATTTTGAATACAATAAATACAGGTTTTTCTGGTTGCATCATCAATAAAAGTAACATAATAACGAGAGCCACCAAGCCATGATACCTGAGTAGGTCCCCATACATCTGTATGCACAAGCTCTAAATTTTCACTCATCTTTTCTTTCCCAACTCTGAGGAATCTGACTCTCTTCTGTTTTCCATAAACACAATTCTCACAAAATTTTAAATCAACATTTTTCAAACCTGGCAACAAATTTCTTGAGTGAATAATCTGCATCCCATTCTCACTCATGTGCCCAAGCCTATGATGCCACAATGCCATATCTTCTCTTGTAGAAGCTAAAGCATTAATAGAATTAGAAATACCATTTCATAAATACAATATACCAACCTTTTCTCCTTTTGCTATTACCAGGGATCCTTTAGTGACCTTCTAGGTTTTATCTATAAAAGTAGTCACACAACCTTCACCTCCCAACTGTCTTGTTGAAATAAGATTTTTCTTCAGATCTAAAACATGCCTTACGTCCTTCAATAGCCATTGATTTCCATTCTGTTGTTTTATGAAAACTGTTCCCATTCCAATGATTTTATAGGGTTTATAATCACCCAATCGAACCTGTCCTAAATCTCCTTGAACATAATCATGAAAATGTTTCCTATCAGGTGTTGCATGGAAAGAGGCCCTTGAATCTACCACCTAGGCATCAATAATATTTTCTAAAGAAAGAATCAAAGCATCTTGCAACACATCACCTATCACATTCACTTCATGATTGTTTTCTTATTGCGCGTCTCCTTCTTTTCCCTTCCGAGACTTGCAGTCTTTCTTCAGGTGTCCTTTCTTCTGACATTTCTAGCACACTATCCCTGATCTGGACTTGGATCTGCATTTCCTTGACTTACTAAAATATCCTGTGCTCTTTCCTCTTATCCATTTTTCTTCCCCTAGTCTCTGCAGTCAAAGCATTACCTGATGTATCAGTGGAGCTTTTCCGTCACATTTCCTCGCTAAGGATTGCACTGACAACATCATCAAACTTTAAAGTAACTATACACAAAGATAGAGTTACTAATGGCCATAAATAAACCATTCCAACTTTCTGGCAATGAGCACAGAAAATAATAGAGCCCTCACTTCATCATCAAAAGTTACCCCTACATAACTTAACTGATTGGTAACTATATTAAATTCATTTAAATGATCAACAACAGATCCACCTTCTGACATTTTCGTATTAAATAAACGCTTCATGAGAAATACCATATTTGAGGCCAAGGGTTTTTCATATAGTTTGGCCAATGTCGACATTAAACCCTCTGTTGTCATTTCCTTTGAAATATTAAACTCTGCCGACGCCACTAGGCACAACTGTATTGTTCCAAGTTCCTTTCTGTCTAGAATATCTCATTCTGTGTCTGTCATACTCATCGACTTCTTTGCCTTTCCGCTCAATGGTTGGTATATATCTCCATGATACAGATAATCTTCCATCTGCATCTTCCACAGCTGGTAATTTTGGCCGTTAAATTTTCGACCCTAAACCTACCGTCTTCCGCCATTGCTCCCACTTGAACCAGGAACCCTTTTCTCCTGCGAGTTTATAAGCCAAATAGACCTTCGACTTTGATACTAGTTGTTAGAAAATTATATATTACAGAGAAATAGAATGCATAAAATATTGCAAAAATAAAAACACAGAAAATGCATAAAACAAGAGAGACACAGATATACGTGGTTCACCCAATTTGGGTTACGTCGATGGAGAAACTACCAGTCCTTCCTTTTATATTATCCAACAAACTGAAGAGATACAACCTACAACAGATCTGCTGTAATTCCCTCTTCACTCTCGCTCAGTCTCGTCTCTCTTCTCTCTCAGAATACAAATCTACATAGACGCAATACAATGCCCTCATATATAGCAAGGGGTTGCCTTCTAGGGCAAAAAACCCTAAATTAAACATAACTTCTACCATCAGATCTTCACCTAATGAACGACCCAGATTGACTACGAAATTACAACATTTTACAAGGCAATTTTACATCTATTTTTAGCTTCGGGGGCGCTGCCCTTGATCCCCCCACTAGGGAGGGGGGCTCCCAAAGGTCGCAACCGCCCCCCCCTGGACCCCCCTTGCAGTGCAAATATTATGGGCAAAGTTGCTGCCCCATTACGAACTAGGGTCCAATGTGGCAATACCTCTGAATAAAGAAGATAATCAGGCTCCACACCCAACAATTGGTTGATTTCTCATCCAAGTTGTCTTGCTATTCCACTGGTTCTTCTATAGGGTTGTGAAAGACTATCTGCTAAATGGTCCTTTCTCCTTGATATAAGAATTCCTGATCCGAAACCACGTTGGCATCAACACTTTCTCCTTCTTGTCTCAGACCTACATATTGATTAGCAATGATAAGAACGGGTATATTAACTGATCCAAAAGTTGCAGGAATTTTAGAACTAGAAATAAATCTACCCTTGCTATCCCTAGGTCTACCTGTACTCCTACACACAAAGATAAAAGAAATAGAAACACAAGAACAAGCAGTGATTGGTTAGACTTTGGAGCAACCCCACAAAAGTGGATGCGTGGCTATTCACTCACGTCTTATCGTACACTCTCCACCCTCTAACAGTCTTGTAAGATCTGGAAACTCAACTGATAATGGTTACCTGAATAATAAATGACAACTTCCCCGACAATGACGCCAAAATGTTGAGATATTAAATTGGTGAATTAATCTCCTAATATTTATATGTCAATTTGGGCTCATAAGCATGAGCTATCTTATGCTTCCTTTATTAAGTTATAGGTCATAGTTTTAATGTTTCTTTTATAATTATCAGCTAGGTAAATAGACACACCAATACTTGCAAACTCAAAAAGAAATCAAACATTTAGCTAGCACAGGAAGAATAAAGACTTCCAATTTTTTTTATGAACTTAACCTATTTGAAACTTGAATTGAAATCTGGACTTAATAAGTGACTTGCCTTTTTACCACAGATTCTAGGTTATGAGAATGAATACCTAATTAAATAGACTGCATACAAAACTTAATCAGTCAAAACACTCAAGTTCACACCCGAATATTTACTACTTGTAATGACTTATTAACCCTACTAACTTATCAACAATCAAAGATCTTGGTGTTGAGCACTTAATCTAGATACTCTGTTCTACTCTCAACCAAGCTGCATACAAGTTCCTAGTTGATCATGACCGCAAGCACAAATTCAAGCACTAACTCTACTCAAACATGGAAATCAAACGAAACAACTATGAGAAATTTTACTCAAAACTACCCCACAATCACATCAATCTCCAAAATGTAAACAACCTTATTTGAGACCTTAACAAACCATTACTCTGCTTTTGAAATCCAATCAGACATCTAAGTTATGGAAAATATAACCAAGCATTCAAACGAAACAGGGGAATCAAGCAGTCCAAATGAACTGAAGGAAATTGCTTTGAAAAATAACACTAGATCATTATTTTTCACTCTGAAATCAACCCACACAGTCTACTTAACAACCGAGAAACCCATTTGACAAATGAAACTAACTGAATCTATAATAAATCATTCAAATCAATTAATCTAAAAGCAAGGTTTCTATTGTATACACATTCATGAAAAAATCCTAACATAAAACTAGTCGACTTAAACTAAATACAGCTCATGCCAATCACATTATTCCAAATAATCAACCTGAAATAAATACTTCCTATGTGGCACACATCTACAGAAACAATCTAGAAGAGAGTCAATGAATTCAATTACTAGAGGAAACAAGAGAAGAATTTTGAAATTCACTAATCACAATCCAAATTAAACTCGGATTCATTCAACTCTGATTTCTAAATACGTTATCCAATTTAGGCATTTGAAAGTATCTTCTGCATTGTTAATGGATAATGTAGCTCCTTGTAAGCATTAGATGATAATGTAATTCAACAAACTTCATATGCATCTATGACAATCACTGTTTAATACAATGTGCAGTGTCCATAAACAAAGTAGGTCTTTGCCTTGAAGGAAAAATTGGTGGTCACACAAGAGATTTATATTTGGATCACTGAAGCAAAGGGGTTTAAAAGCATCATATCATCAACATAATACGATCATTCAAAACTAAGAAAAATCTCCACACAATGAGTCAACTAATATTGAATCACAGATAAATGAAGAGCGACTATATCTATCACACATATATACTTCTACACAATATTACAGAGTTGAACCTAGATGGATGGGCTTGGCCACACCTGGGGAGATGATTAACTTACAGAAAGCGAGGGACTTTGATCACAATTAACTCATCATCCACAACTAACTATCGAACAATTTAACTCGAACTTAATACATAACCATTGTAAGTGTCTTTGATTCAAAAATAATAAGTCGAAGGATACACAGTAACAATTTAACTTCTATTCGATAGCTTCTAAGTATTACATAACAGCCTTTTATAGGTGTTAACTAAGTTAAAATAAACTGAACCATGGATAGTAAATCCTAACAACCTAGCTAATTCATTCTTTCAAATTGGATGGCTTGAACAACTTGTCCAATTTAGCTTAACAACCTTCAACTAATCCCAATCTTGGTGTCTGCTCCATTTAGAGAGGATAATGAGGATCTTTGTCATGGTTGGAGTTGAACACGTTCAACATGGTTGGAGGCAGCTCGCCATCTAGAATTATACGACTTCTTATCCCCTGCGTTGTTAGGTACTGAACCCAAAATGGCTCTTGAGTACGAAAGTGGAAGAACCATGGTTCACTATTTACATTCTCCTATTTTCACCCTGCACATCTACCGAAATGTCTACACTTCGACCATAGTGATTAGTTAGTTTATGGATAGCTACTCATATTCACTTAAATTCACTAATAAACAACAAAATGTTACCATGAAAGACTTTACCTCATAGTAAGATTACGAAAGTGTTTAGGGCAATAAGAATGGCAGGAGAGTAGGTTTAGGAGTGCAAAAAAGGTCAAAATAGAGATGGAAAACAGTAGTGTTGGGAACTAATACGGGAGACCAACAGACATCCATAACCTTTTGGATTCCCTATCCTTGATGAGGATACAACATTAACAATGAAAAACATCTCACCTTCTATCCTCCCCAATTTTCATGGAATAAGAACTGAAGACCTATAGACATTTCTCTTTGAATTTGAAGTATTATGTAGATCATATGATTATTTACATGATGCTAAAAAACTAAAATTGTTCCTTCCCACCTTAAAGGATTCAACATTAAAATGGTTTATGAGTTTAGGGATGAATTCTATAAGAACATGGGCATAAATGAAAGAATCATTCTTGGAGAAATACAAGGGTTATTGTATGCCTCATAGAATTAAAGATGCAGTCTTTAAAATGGTACAAAAAGAAGATGAAAATCTTGAAGATTTTGTTGAAATATTTGTTTATATTATCAAAAAGGGAAAAAATGAATAATCTGGATGAGGAAACTTTGAAAACTCTCTTACTAAAATCCATTAAAGATCAGTGGATTGATCTTCTCAATCTAATGGGAAAAGGAGATATTTATTAGTTACCATTTGTAAATATTTGTGATCCATGTGTACATATTTCAAGAGGTAAAGCAAGAACAGGGAAAAGTCCAAGGGATCCTCTTTTATCAAGAGTAAATAAATCTGCAGCCGAGATGATAAGTAGGGCAAAATTAGGTAGTTTGCTTGATAATTTTAAGACAAATATTTTAGGGAGTCTCAGTGAGAAAATTGACACCCTTAAAATACAAAACAAGCATAAAGCCAAAAATGCTGCATTATCCATCCTTTGTCCTAGATATAGAAAGAAACATGCTCTGAGAGAATGTCCTTTATATTTAAAAAGCATAGAAACCTGTGTCATATGTGCGGAAAATCACGATACAAAAGAATGTCCCTCTATACCAGGTCTTAAGGTTTTGTTTAGGTAAGAAGGAATGCCAAAGCAAGTAGACCCTCTTTACTTTATTTCCAAAAGACCATGGGAAAATCCTCAATCAAATCAAACTCAAAGCTTTAATCCTCAACAATTTTCACCATCTTCACAAAATAATTGGAATCCACCTATGCCATGGTAGCCTTGGTGTTATAGACATTTTTGGGCACTTCAACCCCAATCATAAATGTCCATAACCTGAGGGCTCCTAAGTCCCTAAAAGTGTTGCTTCACTGCCTAAAGGAACAAGGTCAGCTGATTACATCATCTCCCAAAAGTTCTCCACTGAAAACTGCTCATAAATGGTCAAAACCGGACCATACTGAAA
>APFE030338982.1:115705-126472 GCA_000404065.3 Pinus taeda
TTGGGTGGTGGGCTTCTAGGAGGTAAATCCTCCTCATTTACTTATCCCTCATTCAAATATTCCTCCATCCATCACACCATCTCGGAGTGCAAGCAGCCAAGCCATGAGGATTAGAAGGCAACCGAGCAAGTGAGAGACAAAGATCTAGTTTATCTTGAGTTCAGGAGCCAAGCCCCCCTGGTCTTAAGGAAGTCGTTGGGGACTTCAGTTGTATAAGTAGAGAGGTCAAGAGCCTCATTAGGATTCAGATTTTGGTTGTAAAACCCTAAGCTATTTTTGAGCTCCAGACTTGTGAAAGTTTTATTGATGTATTTTTCTGTTTTGGTAATAAGAATGAGTTTTGTTTTGAGCTAGCACTGAGTTAACTCAGAAGGCTAAAGATCTTGGGTTAGGGCCCAACCCTAGCATCTCACCTTGTATCTGACCGGTGGGGAAATGATGGTCATATACAAACTTCAAAGCCACATCAAGCGAGCCTGAGCTACAACCTGCCATACCAAATTCAGAGTTGTAGCCAGAGACAAATATGCCCCTGAGCATGCCTTTAGTCAGTGATACCTCTTCAAAGAATTGGGGACACTTCCTCTAGTAGCAATCATTTTCATGCTTATAGCTTATATCTTACTCATTCTAGACTGCGCCCTTCAGATTCTTCAACAATCGAACTATTCAACTCATGAGATTTATCAGTTTCAAAAGACCATTGTCATAAAACATACCTGTTTATTGAAACGCTGTCATCATCGCATAAGTTTGCATCTGAATGTCTCTGCGTTTCCTCCAAGTCAACTACAACACGCACTCTTTACAGATCATTCATTTGCGTCCAAACCTGGAACAAATTCTGATAGCAAATGTCAATTGGATTTAACCTTCATTCTAAGGCAATTGCTAAACCCAACATTGATTTAAGAACTGATGTCGATTCCTATGAATCGAACCATTCAACTCGTTGTGTAAATGTTGTTCATATGGTGTTGTGTGTAAGTTGTGTTGTGTACATGTTGTGCATATGGTACTGTGTACATGTGGTGTCATATACATGTTGTGCATATGGTACTGTGTACATGTGGTGTCGTGTACATGTGTGCATGTGGTGTTGTGTGCGTCTAGCGATTTGTACATGTGTACAGGTGGTCCCGGTACCACATGTACCACATGTACACAATACCACCTATACACATCACCACCTGCATAATGTGTACACAGGAGCAAGGTTCCCATTTGTCAGGGAACCTTGTTGTCCCATGCATCTTGGCAACATTATGTCACCTTGTTGTCCCATGCATATTGGCAGCATTATGTCTTGTTGTCCCATGCATCTTTGCAGCATTATGTCTTGCTGTCCCATGCACCATACTATTATGTATAGCCACCAATTTGGCTCTAGCTGCAACCCTGAATGAATGTGAGGGCATTGCTAAATGAAGGGTGAACCTAAACAAATGGAAGGGTGTTGTTGAATGAAGGGTGACCCTAAACGAACGTGAGGGCACTGCTGAATGAAGGGATTCCCTGAACAAAACCGAGGGTGCTGTTAAACGAAGGGAAACCCTAAACGAGTCAGAGATGCTAACACACTTACGCGATCTTTGATTCCTATTGGTTTATCTCCATCCCATGGCATTTTCCCATAGAGGTGCCTTCTAGCACAAGTGTATGAACCTATGTAAGTTTTGTTGCAATGGATGCATGTAAATTTAGTGGTTCCACCCCCTTTCCCTGCTTCAGGCCTACTAACATATTTCCACAATGGGGTTTGGTCTTGTTTAGTTTTTGGGGCCTCATCATGTCCACTCTCTTCCTCTTCACCAAGGTACTCTCCAGGGTTTTCATCAAATCCACTATAACCCACTTCTTCATCCTCTTCTTCATCGTGATCAACCCTTCTTCTTCTACTCTCCAACACCATAATAACCAAAAAAGGAACCAACAAGAAGAAAATGCCAATCCATATAGCCATGATGTTTGAAGTTTTGAGTCTGCAAAAAAATGGAGGAATGGGAATGGATTAAAAAAAAAAAAAAATAGCAATGAACATAAAAAAACAAAAATGCTAGATTAGAGTGTAGATCCTACCTCTTTGGCCTGCAATCCCAAGCTCCAATCTCCCGTGCAAGCTCCTCAAAGCTCCTCTCTCTTGCTCTCTCTAAGCTCCAGACTTTTCTTGCTCTCTCAGACTTAGAGAAATGGGTGAATAATGGGAGGGGAGAGGGTCTTTTTAACCTTTTACCCTTCCCTTCCCTCCCATTCCTCTCCCTCTCCGTCTACCGGCCGTAGCCTCCCTCTCTTGGTTGCGCGGCCTTTTTAGGCACCGAGGGGAATGCTTTTTTAAGAGAGGGAGTGGTCGAGAGTGATTGCTCCCCGACTGCTCCCCCTCTTAAAAAATCACTCCCAGAATAGTCAAGGAGCAATCGCTCCCTCAAAAATAGGGAGCGAATTTTTTTAAAGGGGGCGCGCTCCTGAGGTAGCTCCCTACTAACTCTCTAGCGGAGCGCGAATTGGGAGCGGATTCATGGGAGGGGGCGCTTGGTTTCCTTCCTCTGTCTGTTTGAATTCCTCTGCTCTGCGTCATCATCAGTGAGTAACGCCTCTCAAGGACGTGGCCACCTGTTTGCTAATGAATTGGGTGTCAGATTCCCTGAATCATACTTGAATGGCTATTAAATCTGTTTGCCTCAAGATCGCCCATGAACACGAATCGTTTGCCAACTCATCATCCACGTCGAACTTCAAATCCCCTACCATCTTGCTTTTTGACCTGTCAAATCTGGTCAGTCATCAAGACACATCTCTGCCGTTGATTAAGACCCCCCAGATGCTAAGGACGTCCTTCATATCAGGAATTACACTCGATGGATTGGTGAAAGAACCTGGCTTGATCTGTGCTTCCTCTTTGCCTTCTTTGCTTTTTTTGATCCAATGTTGAAGTGTTACAAGCTCTAAGTGTCCAAGAGTGAGAGAGAGAGAGAGAGAGAGAGAGAGAGAATAGAGAGAGATCGAAAACTGAACTAACAAAAGGTTACCAACATATGCTCAGAATCCTTGTTATTAATGAGGCCTCTAATTTCTTCAATTTTCCATTATTTTCCTTCAATTTACTCCTCACATGCAACCTGTGACCTTTCACCTTTCTTTTCTCCTAATTTCCTTTATTTTCATAAATAAAATTCCAATTAATGTGACTTTTCCATTTCCTTAGCCGTAATAAACCAATTGAATACCCACACTAGGATGAGTTTGAATTTATATACCTAAACGCACACATTTGGACAGGTCGGAAACAACACCATCGGCTAAGGCTAGGCTAGGGTAGAGTAGGTCAGAGTAATCTAGGCTAGAGTAGGCTAGGTTAGTCAAGAGTAGGCTAGGCTAGAGTAGGTTAGGCTAGGATAGAGTAGGTTAAGCTAGGCTATACGTTTTTAGGCTAGGTAGAGTAAGTTAGGCTAGGTTAGGCCTTTATGTTTGTCGATGTGCGATTGTGATCCGATCGCATTGCAATATCACATCGACGGAATTCAAGGGGGAAGCCTTTACACACATGGATGCGATTTGCCGATTGCGATTAGACCACAGACCCGATAAAGGAATTAACCAATTTTAAGAAAATCACCGTTGTGATAGAAATACTGAGCGTAATTTGTCATTCTATGAACTGAACCTTCAACCTTGCATTTTCTTACTCTAATCAAAATCTTGTCACAACTTTGCCATCTTAGCATAATTCATTTCAATCAGAACTTAATCCAATGTTCTCAATGTGTCCAATGGCATCTCATGTTCCTCATGAGTTGATACAACTTGAATCAATATGAACCATGATATGTCTCCTTCTCAGATTTCAATCCTAGAAATAAGAGGAAGCGAAGCATGGCTCGACCACCGGGAGAGGAAGCCACAACAATGAAATTCCTCTCCTTAGATTTTAGTCGAGCTTCGTTACCTCACCCTACCGGTCCTTAGAATTCTTTTGGCAATGTGTGCTTGTGTTTGTTCAATGGATACTACTACTATATTTGTGGAGGGCGTTGAGGTGTTGGGAGTTGACTATAGTAGCGGGGAATCTAGCAGAGGGGTGGACATGGTAGTTTCTTTGGGGAAGAAGTTCATGCAACCAAAAGGAGAGGATTCCATAGAAACCCTTGAGGAGAACCAATGCAGGAGGATTATATAGGCATTGCAAGGATGACAACATGATAGGGTTCCAGAGTGAAGGGTGCAAAATTGGTCGATGAGACACGGGTGATGTAGGAGGGAAGCACATACTCCAATTGGGGTTCATCTATGTTGATCATAGGAGGAAGGGTGGTTTGAGGGCTTTCCTCCATGATCAAGGTTGAGGAAGGGTCATTGCTAGGTGGTTGTAGGGAAAAGGACTAATCACATTGGGTGGTAGATAGGTCAAGAGGTGTACATCCCATGTGTGTCCAATGTGTAAGCTCAGGTCGATAGGGGGCCTAGATTGATTCTTAGCAAGGATGTAGATATGGCGATATCAGACGTGAAAATGTGGATATGGCTAGTCCAAGTGTAAACGTCTTTATGGGAAATCTGGGTAGTTAGCTTCATGGCTATTTTCTATGAATAAGATCCGAGTGTGATTGGATAAATACCAGTTACGGTAGAATTACTTAGAGAATATGGAGACTATTTCCTAAAGACTTCTCCTAAGGGGGTTGACCTGCTTGTCCGCATCGGTCAAGGCATAGCAGGCTCACTAGTAGGTGAGATGAAAATCATTTGAAACCTGATGCAAAGCCTATCAAAAGAGGTCATACAGATGAAATCCAAGACTCAAAGAGAAGGTTGAACTAGAGCTTTATAAGATGTTGAAGGCAGGACTCGTCTTCCCTATCGAGAAATCTTTGTGGATAATCCCCGTGATCATTAAGAATATAGGTGAGATCTAGATCTGTGTGGATTTCATAAGGGAGGGATTGAATTAAGCATGTGTATGTACATGACCCCTTCGCTACACCATTTGCAGATGATATTTTGGAACATGTGGGTAGGGCTTTATTTCCAAATAAGACTCCTCTAATTTCACCATCCAATTAGCCCATCTTCCTGAATGGCTCAATCTCCCTGATGAGAGGATTTAGTCAGCAGCAGACGTGAGAGAAGGACCCCATCATACGCGATAGGGCCCCTTAAACAGTGAAAACACCTTCCCCCTGTGACCGAATACCTCGCTGCCGTCATCGACCGGAGACCGAACCGGACGAGACCATATTTTGAAGCCTTTATCAAGAGACCCAAGAGCATGGAACCTGCTACCGCATAGACAAAAGAGACACCAGACTGTGTATGTGTGGGGGATCCCGCTAGCCAATAAGAAACCACCATACTTTATGGTTAGATGCCGCTGGCCGAGAACAGATGTAAGCCAATGCTGCTTGCTGAGGTTCCACAACCGCATAGGGTAGGGTGGTAGGGTACGCCAGACTAGACATGTAGACCAGACCTAAGGGAGAAGGTACTATAGCAGCAGCTATTCAGGTTACCAGACCACATGCCCAGTAAGGTTAGTGAGTGTGAGGTTAGTCAGTGGGGAATAATCCAAAATCCAAATAAATTTTATATGATGATCGCATATCTACGACACCCATTCCATATAAAGAAACAACCAATGGAATCCATATGGTGCTTAGCTTGAGTTCATAAGCTAACTCCTAGCTCTACTCTCTATGCTTAGCCTCTCTGTAGTGCGATAATGACTGGACTCTCTCTGTATCCATACAGACTTCTAGTTCAAGCGTAATAGAAGCTGGTAGGGTAAGTGATTATCCTTAGTAGGTTGGTTCAAGCCGGTTTGGTCAAGCCAGCCTACACTCTGGATGTGATTGTTCCATTAATGATCTATTTTCTTTCTAATTGATTAAGCCTAAGCAGTTACCTATTCTAAGGTTGTACCTATTTCATAAGGTTTCATACACTGTAACCACTTGCATGAGACTCTAAGCTCTAATTACACTAGTAAACGTAATTTCCACTACTTGACCTGACACTACGCTTGTTTCCCATTTTCAAGCCATGACTATGACTTCCGTGGTGATCTAGCTTTAGTCCATTTGATTTCTTTCAATCAATCACTCTTCATAGGTGCACCTACCTACCTCACTCACTCTGTCGGGATGGGGTAATTATTTCATGTATATAGATTTCACGTATATGAACTGAACAGAACATCTGTATCTAATGGATTGAAAAGAACGTGTCTGCTGTAACTCCTATCCATCCATTGGTTCACATCTCTCATTCTTTGAAGTTGGCACCTTGTCATGCATGGATAAGTTGTTAGGGTAATCGGTGCACCTCCTCACACAAACACTTTCGGGATGGGTTGTTCTGGCTTTCACGTCTATAGACTTACCATATCTGGACATTTTGTATCAGTAGAGAGAAGTAGAGATAGCGGTGGATAGGTTACAGTAGAGAGAGGTAGAGATACAGGGTAGAGGGGATAGAGGGATGGGGAAGATAGAATTGTTTCTTTTCCTACCTAGCTCGTGTCGTTTCTTCTGCCAGCTGGGGTTTCATCGACAAGCAAGTTTCTTGTCCTAGCGAGCAGTAAAAGAATCTCCAGTACCGAAGCAAGTAACTCAAGCAGTACTAATTCAATTCTATTATTATACACATAATTATCCAAAAGTAAGCTCATCAATTAATATGCTTTTACTCCCCCCCCCTCCTTTCAGAATCATATTTGTATTGTAGGCCCCCTCTTCATTATTCTAGGCAGCGGTACCATCAATCATTCTGTCCAGCTATCCAGCAAGCAGCAAGTTCGAAGCAGGTCCACTGTGTCCTATCGTTTCTTCAAATCCCTAGGTATTCATAGCGTAAGTAAACAAGCATGGCTCAATGTCTTATGATGGGAACATGGGGGAACTCATCTCAATCTATATCGTTCTGTGTATTGATTACAATGGGTGGGATGTCAAGCCAGGTCAATCTACTACTGGTGGGTTCAATGCTCTTGTTTCACGAAGCACCATAATCGTGGGTCTATTCATAGGTTCTAGCATTATGGGTTCGACCCTCCTGCCCGGGGTAATTCAACCAGCAGCCTGCCAATAACTAACGAGGCAAGTAACGAACGATGCCTACACTAACTAAAAGCCAACAGCAGCCGGGTTCCTCAAGCCTAAAAGCAATTCCATCCGTACCAGCAATAGCAGCAATTCTAGCTTATCCATGCCCCCGCACAATAGCTCTAAACGTTGTGAAATGCTATTTGTATGAAAGTGAAATATGGTTGGAAGATCCATAGCCTTAAGCCCTGGAGCCTTATTTTTCAAAGAACCTAAAGATGGAGTCTTTTTATATATAGTCCTCCTAGAAGCAAGCCCTGGAGCATTGGATTGGTTTGAATAGGGAGAGGGAGGAGTTTTCAACTCAACATTCCACCTTCAAACAAGAAATTGAGACATGAATTCTTGGGCATAAGTCGTTCGGGGAAGGGGCTCCTACCCCTGTTGCTGCGGTTGAGGAAGTAGTGCAAGCCAAGCTTGTAGAAGAGCATATTAGGCATGCCGGGGAGATGAAAAATCTAAAGGAAAGGGCTTCGCGCCTCACCCTTCCCATCCACGGACCTCATGCAACCGGATAAACCCTTGATCTCCATGATATTACTCTAGAGATACTTGGTGAAAATCAGATTATACACTTTGAATCTGGTTCAGGTAAGCAGGTGACATGCCTCACAGGCTCTCTGGGTCAAGAGAAGTATATTATCCCTCCCTAGCAAGATATGTTTAGGAGGATCTTACTAGATCCCAAGTCGTGGAACTCAAATGCTCCAGAGAACTGGTTGCAGCAACATGACAGGAAGGGAAATGAGTACTCATTAGAGATCTTAGGGCCATTATTATGTCTTTCCCCCTCCTGGGTACTCTCAGTTGGGGTTCTAAAAATGGATGAGCCCATTGGAGGAGGTTTACATGACTCAACCAAAGGAAGACAAGCATACCTCAGAAATCAATCTCTACCACTTATGGAAAAGCTGTCTCCTACAGCGGAAAGAGACTCCTAACTGGCTTATCTTGCGGCCGAAACTATCAAGCCTTTCCCGTCATGATGGTTGTTCGGTCGGTGCAAAGGAGGTTATACCCGCAAGCAGTGAAAGAGGAACACCTGCCGCACCCAAGGAAGCAAGTATCCTTTTCCGCTATTCCCAAATCATCTCTCGGTGCAGGAGCATGCCTACTTGGAACCACCCTTATCTATTTTAGTTAATTGAATATTGAGTGTGAATGAGAGAAGGGACTAGCGGGGATGCAAGGAATAATGCTTCTAGAATGATCTTGGACTATCCTGGGAATGAAAAGGATGAATCTTGGTGCTTTGGAATGATGACCCTTTATTGACGCTGGTGAAACTGAGGAAGCTGGACTGGTGAAACTGATGCCCTCAGCTGCTGATTATGCTGCACTATGCTACTGATAGCCCTATGCTAACTGATGGTTAGATTTGGTCCTAGCTTTTTATCTTTGCTCCTATCTGCTACTCGTGCTATTGGATATGCTGCTTACTGGTACGAGTACTGAATCTACTATGGTAACAGGGTACTAGGTCAAGCTAAAAGCACTCTATATATGGATTATGGTCAAGATGGTGGTGTGGATAAGCTGCAAGTGCCTGATGGATCAGCGAAGGGTTATGGGCTGGGCTTCTCGTAGGCCACGCTTAACCATTTCAATGAAGAGGGGCTTAAAACTAGATCTAGAGATGGAAACCGTATTAAGGATCGAGGAGAGGTGGGAACAAACCGTAAGTCTCGTAAGTGAAGGGTAACCGTTGCAATCATTGCTGTTGTGAACTGTACCTGTATCGCACCTAAAGCAATCAAATTACTAGTTGCAAGAACCTTACTGGCATTTACAGAGATTGATTAACAACCAATTCCAACCAGGTGAAACTAACAAGCCAACTGCCAGCTAACTTACCCCATACTCACACCCATCAATCCACCATTACTAGACATAACAAGCTAGCTATCTTATTATAGAACTACTACCATCCTTATTACTAGAGAGCCCCAAACTTCTGACATCTACTGACCTTTGCACTGCTGCAACAAATCCTTGCATCTTGCACCATTACACATCTCTCTGTGCCATCTTGCACTGGTACAACACTCTCGTGCCTCTCGCACTATTGCAGCCTGCTAGCCTCGCGCTGCCTCGAGACTCCTGCACTGCCTCCCCAGTACTGTTTTCAGCGGTTTCCTTTGATGCATCTCCTTGGATGCCATGTTAACGATAACTGATTGAGAGATGCTCAACAACTGTTTTACCTGTGGGACAGAGAGGGCACTCATGGCAAGTAAATGTCATCTCAAAAACCAAAGCAACTCCAAGACAAGATCAAGCAACAAATCGAGCTCAAGATGGGAAGTATTGCACAATTATGGTTGGAAAAGGTCGCAGACTAACTCTGGGAATTGCGCATGCGCAGTCCCAATAGTCAGTGAGGAAGCTTGTTGACTAGAACTGTCCAATGCGCAGTTTAGTCTGGGCACAGGCCAGGAGAGACTGTGCATTGTGCAGTCTCAATGGCCAAGCTAGGAGGTTAGCTCTTGGAACTGCGCAGTGCGCAGTTGGAGCCAGTCTAGGATAACCTCTTTTCAATTCCAAAAGCCAAGGCAAAGGCCTTGAACTCCCAAAATTTGTAGTTCATGCAAGGAAATACAAGATTCAGGCAAGGGGAGCCCAAATCTGCCCAAGGGGAGTGTGAAATCGAGCAGAAAGCCTAGGGTTTGTATGATTCAAACACTATAATTGACAAGAAGCTCGGAAGGCTAGCACTAAAGTTTATCTTGGAGGCTTTTTACTTGAATGATGTAAGAATCCCTCGGGTTTGCATAGAGTAAGCCCTAGAGTAAAACATGAGTACTAGAGGATTGAATAATATTGAGGACCATAACCGGGTTGAGGGCAGGGTTGATAATTCAACGGTACATTTCCATATCCTTGAACATATGATTGACCAGAAGGTGGTTGGTAACCTTGGGTTGGGTACTGACCTTGGGGTTGATAACCCTGAGGCACGTACTGATATTGGGGTTGACCTTGAGGTACATATTGATAATGGGGTTTACCTTGAGGTACATATTGATACTGGGGTTGACCTTGAGGTACATATTGAGTCTGGGGTTGACCTTGAGGAACGTATTGTCCCGTAGGTATGTACTATGCTACTGCAACATCTCCATGCATCTCGCACCGTTGCACACCTCTCTATGCCATCCTGCACTAGTGCAACACACTTGTGCCTATCGCATTGTTGCAACCTACTAGCTCTGCACTGTCTTGGGATTCCTACATTGTAGTTGTCTCTGTTGCTCCATCCACATCTGTCTCTACCCAATCAGTTAGTCCTACTACTCCTCATCAGCTCTTTGGTAGCAAAGTTGAATCAAAGAGATTGGATGGTGCACAGAGACTACTAAAGGGTCTTCCTCAGGGACCTCAACATCCCTCATGGTTACATTAAGAAATTCTTCTTCTTCTGGTTCTTCTTTTTGCACTGGTGCAAAAGGGGATTCAATGTCCTCGGGGGACTGTGGATCTTTGCCTACGCCAGATTCTTCATTCTTTTTCCGAGTCCTTTTAATGAAATTGGCCAATAGAGTGTCATCTTCGACCTCTACAAATTTTGCTGCATCCGTAAGGACTGACAGGTTCTCTTCTTCGTGGGTTTGTGCCTGTACTGGTGGCGTAAAAGGACTCTCTTCAATAGGTGCACTAGCTGTAAACCTTCCAA
>APFE030338982.1:138373-152784 GCA_000404065.3 Pinus taeda
TTTATATGATATAAAATTAGTATATCTATATAAATTAAATGGCTGAGATATGTTATGAAAATCAATCCATAGTTACTTCATGATACATACACATTGTAAATATTTTAAAATCATAAAAAATAACTAAATTATATATTTATTTTAAATGATTAATTATAAAAATCTGAATTAATATGTAAGTTAAACATATATACAATTAAAAAAATATGTAACAACATTCTTAACTACAGAGATTCTTAATATGTAAATAGACTTTGTTACAATATTTTGGGCCAATACCGTGACTACTCAATACAACATGCCTAAAAATGAAATTAATTTCATATGGCTCTTGTTTACATGACATTTTTTTAATCAATCAATTTAATTAAAATGGAAAAAATTGCATAACTACTTAAGAGATAAATCTCAATCTTTGATTTGTGAATACTAATAAAAATACTTTAGAATATTCTGTAAAGGTTAAATTCCTTCCATCCACCTAATAATTGTTGATAATTAAATTAAAATTCTAGAAATTCAATTCCAAAATAAACATGTCTATCAACATAATTATTGAGCTAAGGGGCTCATTCTACAACCTAAAAAACATGTTATGCATATTTAGTTAAAAAAAAATATGCTAGGTATATTTAATTAGTTGTCCATATGACTTAATATAATTTCATGTAAAGTAAAATATGACCTAATATAATTTCATGTAAAGTATTGCATAACTACTTAAGAGATAATGCGGTTCGAGACCTGGAGCGCTGCCATGAAGCCCTAGCCTTCTGCCTGCGCTTTAGTGCCTTTGCACCCTAGATTCCTTTGCCTTGCGGCCCACGGCTTTGGGCCCCCTGCCCTACTGCGTCGTTCCTAAGCTTCTCCTTTTGAGAGCCTACGATTCTGTGTGGTTCATTTACTGTTGGGAGGGGCTAGGTTTGCTCCCATGGAGGTCTCGGGGGCAGGCCCTCTTACCCCCCCCGCCTTCATCTGCTGAAGCCTTCCCTCGGCTCTTGGCCGGCTTGTCGCAGAAGAAAAAGAGTGAAGCAACCAAGTTTGTCAAGAGGCTCGAAGACATTCCTGAAATCTCCCTGCCGCCAAAGACCCCGATTCAAGTCGCCCTATCCTTGGCTAAGCGGGCCCTCATTGGCCAGTTCACCGGTCTATAGCCCTCTCCTAAGTCCACCGAGAACTGGGTCAACAGGAACTGGGCTCCTCTGATCAAGAATAACGTCACTTCTTACTTCTTAGGAAGAGGGTTTTTCCTCTTCGAATTCACCTCAAAGGACGACAAGGATCTGATCTTCCATAATGGCCCCTATTTCATGGGCCCCCAAGGCCTTTAGCTCAACAGATGGACGCTGATTTCGACCCTACAATCGATGTTCCCACGGCTGTCCCGGTGTGGGTCAGACTCCCAAACCTCCCAGTGCATTGTTGGAACTAGGACTCATTGAAGCACATCGGCAACACCCTCAGGAAATTCATAGATTGGGCAAACAACAAAGATCAATATGACTGTGCTCGAATCTGCGTAGAAGTAGATCTAGAGGTGGGTCTTCCGGAAGCCATCAATATCAAAGTAGGAAGTTGGACTCACTTGCAGAAGCTAGATTACGAGCAGTTTCCTTTCAAATGCCGAAAATGCCATGTCTATGGTCACTTCGCCATAGGATGTCCATCCAATGTTGAACCAGATAAGGGTAAAGAAGAAGGCTGGAACCAGGTCAAGCACACCAGGAAAACCCAAAAGCAGGTTGTTCCAAATGAAAGAGGTCCCCAGTAGGCCCCTCCTCAGTAGGCCCCTCCCAGAATGGACCAAGAAAATAAAGTCGCCCCTCTAAGCTCACAAATAGAGGAAACACAAGAAGTAAACAATCAAAAATCAACCCCCCTGGCCAAACGTTCACCCTCTTCTCCTAAGGGGGTAAGTCTTGTTGAGAGTTCCAAAGGAAACACTGTCAAAGTCGAGGAAGTTGAGCAAGAATATGATGGCTTGAAGGAAGAAGGTGAAATAGGAGAATCCCAAGCTTTGATAAGGAGATCCACAAGAGGCCGCAAAACAGATCAGGAGAAAAAAGAGCAGGAAACTTTCAAAGGTAAGCTCCAGGGCAACCAACCAACCCTTGAGAAGCTATTAGCATCAAAACCAAAGATGGTGAGAAACCAAACCCAGGGCTCCAAGGGAGCCAACCAGAAATACAAATCATGAAAATTGTCTCCTGGAATAGTAGAGGTATGGGGAGCAGAACCAAAGAAGAAGCCATCAAAAGTTTAATAAGAATAGAAGCTCTTGATATACTCCTCATCTAGGAGACCAAACTAGAAGACTTTGTCTTCCTTCAGGCAAGTAAGAAACTCTCGAACAAATGTGAGGCGAAAGCAATCTCAGCTCGAGGGGCTTTCGGTGGGTTGGGCACTCTCTGGAATGCTAGCAAATTCTCAGTCATTTCTAAGACCCTCAACACTCACTGGTTGTTCTTAAAATTGCAGCATTTAGACTCAAAAGAGATTATTAGTCTCTTCAATGTGTATGTTCCTGTGAACGCTAAGGGAAAAAAGGCCTGCTGGGAATCCATAAGAAGCCAAGCAGACCTCGTCAATCATGAGAATATTATAATTGCAGGAGATATAAACCTTACTCTCTTATTAGCAGACAAAAGAGGAGGCAACATAGTTCGAGGTCCGGCAAGGGAATGGGCAGAGGACCTTATGCAGGACTGGGACCTGCTGGAAATCAAGCCAATCTCTGGTAAGTACACTTGGACTAATAAAAGAATAGGTCCTGGCCACATTGTTTCCAGGTTGGACAAATTCTTTCTTTAAAGCTTTTTTCTTCTGCTTGGATTAGAGGCTAGAGTTCACATTCTCCCATTTAGTACTTTTGGTCATAAACCCATCAAGCTGGAACTGGTGTTTCAGCTTGATCTCGGACAAATTCCCTTCAGATTTAGCCCGCTCTGAGCTAAGGAATCAGACTTCATGCAACTAGTCAAGGGCATCTGGATGGAGCCAGTCAAAGGATCCCCCTTTTTTGTTTGGGAGGAGAAGCTCAGAAGAATGAAAAGGGCTTTGAAAAGCTGGGCTAAATCTCTACCCAATCCAACCATTGAAAGGAAAAATTTCCAATGCACTCTGGGAATTCATCATCTCCAAGCTGAAACAACTGACATAACAAAAGAGATCCTAGATAAAGAAGCCCAGCTCCAGAAAAACTATCACAAGGCTTGTCTAGTTGATGAAGAGTACTAGAGACTTAAGTCTCATGGTCTTTGGCTTAAAGCAGGAGACAAGAACTCTTCCTTCTTTCACAAACAAGCTCAAGCAAGGAAATGTACCAATTCCATTTCCAAAATCAAAGATGGCACTACCATTTACAAGGATAATGCAAGCATCAAAAAATCAGCCTCCCTTCACTTTAAAAGCTTGTATAGTGAAGATATAAATTTGGATCAAAACTATGATATGATGGACATGGTCCCCTCCTTGATTACTACTGAAATGAATCATATTCTTCAAACTAAAGTCACTAAGAACGAAGTCAAGGATGCCCTATTTGCTATGGACCTAGACAAAGCCCCTGGGTCGAATGGATTCTCAGCTAGATTCCTCCAAACTTGTTGGTCGATTGTGGAAAAAGATCTTTACAAAATTCTTCTTAAGTCCCAAATCTGCTAGAAAATCGGAAGCAGCACAAACTCTAATTTTCTTGCTCTCATCCCCAAAGAGAAAGGAGCCAACTCCTTCAACAGGTTCCACCCGATTTTGCTTTGTAATATTGGTTACAAACTGATTACCAAAATCATAGCTCATGGACTGAAGCTCATCCTCTCCAAAATCATACCGGAAAGTCAAGGAGGATTCATTCAAGGTAGACAGATAGTGGACAATTTCATTCTGGTCCAAGAGGCAATCCACTCAAGCCTAAGTTGTAATGAAAAAGGTATGGTTGTCAAACTTGATTTAGCAAATGCATTCGATAGAGTTAGGCATAGTTTTCTACTAAAAGTCTTACAAAAGTTTGGATTTGGTGAGAAATTTATAAATTGGATTTGGGCTTGCATTTCGGAGCCTTGGGTTGTTCCATTAGTAAATGGCAGAGCTGCTGATTTTTCAAATCCACTAGAGGGCTCAGGCAGGGGTGCCCTCTCTCACCCCTTCTTTTTGTTCTTCAAGCCTCTGTTCTTAGTTTTTATTTAAACAAAAAAATGATGGATCAGGAAATCGCTAGGCTTTACATAGCAAGAGGTGTTAAAAACATAGATCATGCCCTCTTTGCTGATGACACCTTGTTATTGGGAGCTACTATTGTACTTATTGCCTCTAGATTTAAAGGAGTTCTGGACGAGTTTTGTATGGTTTTGGGAAGCAGCCTAAACAATGGCAAATGCCATATCTATTGCTGGAACACCACTTCTAGCTTCCTTAACTCCATTTCCAAAACCTTTGGTTTCGCTGCCTCCTCAAATTGGACTTCCTTCAAGTACTTAGGCCTCCCTGTATTCCTCAAAAGAGCCTACAACAGAGATTGGATCCCTCACTTGGAGAAATTTAAGAACAAATTGCTTGCCTAGGGCTTTTCCTATCTTAACATTGCTGGTAAGTCCATTCTTATAAAATCAATCCTTAATAGTCTTCCCTTATTTCATTTTTCTGTCCTTCTTGCTTCCAATGGCATTATCAGAAAAATGGATGAGATCATTCGAAATTTTTTTTGGAAAGGGGGCAAACAGAATGAGAAAAATATTCCACTAGTCAACTGGGAATCCATCTCCAAACCGTTGTTGGAAGGAGGCTTGAATTTCAAAAATCTTAGCTATCATAATATTGCCATGGGAGCTAAGCTTATCTAGAGAATTATTGCACCTAACCCGGGCTGGGCGCAATTAGCTCTTTGGAAAAAATACTTCAAAGGGTAGCGCTCCCGCTGTCTAGATCACCCTCTGACGCATTCAAATACTCCCTTCCTAAAGCTCTGTATCAAATCCTGTCCTCTTATCAATGCTCATGCCTATTGGATTCCCAGTAATGGAAAAAGGATCAACCTTTGGACAGACAGAATAATGAACCACGAGCTTCTGGGAGACTGCCGCTCACTTCAAGCATTGCGCAGATGGATGAAGGAAGCTGGTTTGCGTTCCCTGTGGGACATTTCCATCTAGCAGGATTCACGATGGGTTGGCTGGAATATTGAAACGCCCCCAGATTTAGCTATGGAGCGTGAGGTCTTGCTCTCCAAGCTCCACGGATTGGCTCTAACACTGATTCAAAAACGAGACTCAAGAAGTTGGGGTGTGCGGGTCGGTGGATACACCATTGCTCAAGGATACACCAAGCTGTGTGAGCACCCTCATGTGGCCACAAATATAGAGCCATGGAAAGGGATATGGCATTATCCCTTGTTGCCAAAAATCGATTTCTTCAACTGGCTACTATGCCACTCCAAAATCTTGACAGATGATAATCTTTAGAAGTGAGGCTTCCACGACCCTTCAAGATGCAGTCTTTGTAAGGTAAACTAGGAAAGCGTTTCACATCTAATGCTTGAATGTACCTTCACATTGCAGATCTGGACCGAGCTGCTGGGAACTTTTAGTTCTAGCTTCACTTTGCCCTCCTTCATTCCTAATTTTTTTGATAAATGGTTGCAAAGGTATCCCGACCCTCCAAAAAACAAAATTATCAGAGCTTCTTGGTCCACTCTCCCTAAAATAATTTGTTGGCAGGTTTGGCTTGAGCGAAATAAAAGGACTTTCAGACACTGTGAACAGGATGCCAAGTTTGTGGTAGTTAAAATAAAATGTCAGTTAAAAGAGTGTCTAAGAGGCCATAAATATGATTTAAATCTCAGCCAACAAGATATAAATTGAGGCTCTTCTCTCGATCTTCAATTCCAAAAAATTACAAAGAGTATCTCCCTCTCAAAAGAATGGCAAATAAGGGCTACAACAAAAGAGGTCCAGGGATGGATTGTAAACCACCAGAGGCAATTTCTATTTTTTGATGGGGCTGCAAAGGGCAATCCTGGAAGAGTTGGTGCTGGAGGAGTCATATTGAATCCAGATGGCTTTAGGATCCATAGTTTCCCCTGGGGTTTGAGCATTGCTTCTAGCATTCAAGCTGAGGCTTTGGCTCTTTTCTAAGGTCTCAAGATTTTGAAAGTGCTGAACATCAAGGAGGCTAATGCTATTGGGGATTCTTAGGTTATCATTAACATTATGGTGACACATTCTAAGCCAACGAACCTAAGGCCTGCAGTGCTGATCCACAGAATTACAGACCTTGGAGACTCATTCTAGAATTTGAATTTCTACCACATGTTGAGAGTCAATAATAAGGAGGCAGACATTGAAGCTAACAAAACAACCCTTCTTACGGCTAGAGCCCTGCTCAGAGGCAGACAGGAAATATGGGAAATAATTCCTTAATTTAGAAAGTTGTCATGTTTTATTGCCTACTGTTAAATCAATTTGTATGTATCCACAATATTGGGAAAATCTCTGAAATTGACCACATAGTAGCAGCTAAAAAGAGATGTGAACTAAGCATAAATGGCGCGACATTGCAAGGTTGTGCGGCACTTCTGGATTTAGACTCACCTTTTGTAATCCGCTCTTTGGCTTTAAGGTCAAGTATCTAATATATCCACTATCCGTTTCTGTATAAAAAAACTACTTAAGAGATAAATCTCAATCTTTGATTTGTGAATACTATAAAAAATATTTTAGAATATTTTGTAAATGTTAAATTCTTTCTATCCACCTAATAATTGTTGATAATTAAATTAAAATTCTGGAAATTTAATTCCAAAATAAACATGTCTATCAACATAATTATTGAGTTGGGAGGCTCATTCTACAACCTAAAAAATATGTTATGTATATTTAGTTAAAAAAATATGCTAGGTATAATTAATTAGTTTTCCATATGACCTAATATTATTTCATGAAAATTAAAATATGTGAGAAAGATTTTTAATGTGTGATATTAACTTTATATATATATATTTCTTGCTAGAAATCTGTTATATTTCCAAACTTTTGATGTTCAGCTCCACTCCATTTTGGTATCTTCCTTTTTATATCAGTAAAATAGATCCATTGCAATCACTGTACTTATCATTCCAATGGTAGCCCCTTTAAATTATTAATTAACCAATTTAAGCTAATAAGGAAGATCCTTGCAAGTGTCCACTCTATTCCATCTATGTTCCTTGAACATGCCAATGAAAACACTGATTCATTCTTTGAAATCTGCTCCCTTCACCATATTTCCGCTTTTGATCAAATGGCATCCGTGATGCATATAGTAATGATAGTATTCCTATACCCACCTGCCCTTGATAGTTGAAATGGCTTAGGCATTTTCTAAGAACTACAAAATCCCAGGTTACATCACACTTTATAAATG
Source organism: Pinus taeda (assembly GCA_000404065.3). NCBI lineage: Eukaryota > Viridiplantae > Streptophyta > Pinopsida > Pinales > Pinaceae > Pinus > Pinus taeda. The sequence goes on from APFE030338982.1 coordinate 145,769, forward strand.
TTCCAAGAAATTTTGTCCTTGCTCATTTCCCTTAATAGAATTTATAAAATTTGAGAGCATTTAAAAATATTGATGGGGTTCAATTATTTGAAACAGAGTTTCAAGTTCTAGAATTCCACAGAAGGTATATTTAATGAGCTTTTTTCATCATTTTTTTATATTATGGAGTACCCAAAAATGTGAAATTTATGTTGGATTCATTCTGAACCCAAATGAATCCATCTTCCCCAGAATAATGAGTCCCGGGGAAATCATAGACATCTCTGCGTTGTCATGAATTTGACATGGCTTAGGCCCAAAAATGGCATTGGTTCTAACAAAATTTATAAACTTTTCCATCCCCACAGTGCAAAAAAGATAAGTAGAATCCCCAAATATATGGATCCTATGATCTAATCACTTCCAGACTTACAAAAATCTTAGCCACTTCATAAAAGCAGAGTCTAACTATTCTATGTTTTTACCCTTTTATAGGCATATTTTCTGGTCATTTACAGTATGCTAGTTATAGGATAGAACTAAAAGTTAGATGTAGCATAATTTATGGTCATTGACAACACTTTTCTAGCATCCAGTGAGGCCGCATGCATGTCTCATGCATGCACATGATGACCTTTAGTTATCTCCAAAGTTACATGCAGTCCAGAATTAGTAATTTGAGATTAGAAGTTTTCATTTGTAGATTCAGTTTAACTTTGTCAGAATTGGTAATATTTAGAATTAAATAGAGGAAGAACAGGGTGAGGGTGAACTGTAGCAGCTCTAGCACATGCATCACATGTAGGATGGCTGCACCTACCAAGGTGCCTAAGATAGGTCTATACACCTTGGACCTTCTCCTGTATCCAAGAAGGCAGGGTCCCTTTTATTTGTTATTCAGATTTTACGAGTCAGTGTGTGCACTGAAGCCCTTGTACAGTAATGAAATTTTACAATCATCATTTAGATTTTATTGGTCTCTCTACAGAATAACAATTTCTTATTTTTTTGTGTAGTTCTTCTATTTCGATTCGTTAGAGTATCTTCCTGTAGAACCCCTTGATCCAAAGGACGTGGTGCCATTGAGTTGTCATTACGATGCCCAAATTTATGTATTTGGAAAAAAAATACGAAATATTTAAATGATTTATTCATCAACCTTGACATAAGTTTCACAGGAATTAAGCAGCATGATGCAGTAACATCCTACTACAGAAAAGAAGCAAATAAACCAACAAATGACAAATCTCACCTTGTTTAAGAAATGATAAGGTATTTTATAACATCAAAAAGAGAATGGAATATTCATTGCCACATTTTCCTCGTTGAAAATCACTGCAAAAAGTCACATAGTTGTCAACTACCCACCATCATAATGATCATGAATATAGGCAGGGATTAACTAATTGATATATGAACAAAGCTAAGATGCAATAGATCAAGTCACTGAAACCATGACCCAGACCTTCACACAACAACAAGGATACCAAGTCTAAGATTAAACAAGGTGAGATTTGTCATTTGTTGGTTTCTTTGCTTTAGTAGGATGTTGCTACCTCATGCTGCTTAATTCCTATGAAACTTATGTCAAGGTTGATGAATAAATCATTTACGAATGCTTTGGTAACATTTCCCTTGCAATCTATTGAATATTTTTCGTTCCATCTCAATTGAACAATGCCCTTTTTTAACGTGTTTCGCTATTCATTCAATTGAACAGATGTTGTTCAAACAAATGAACAACACTTTTACATCCCCAGTGCATGCTTTGTTGTTCCTTTAATTGAACAGCAACAAAGATACCATGTCCAAGCACACAAGCCCTGGTTGTAAGGGAAATGTTACCAAAGCATTCATAAATGACCACTTTTGGCCCAAGTAACTTAGAATAGAAAAGACTGATATGTAATCCGATTTAAATGAATCCAAGGGAAGGATTTAGGATTTGGTCGGAAAATTTGAAGAAGATTGTTGTTTAAGGGTTTCTAAAAAGATTAATTTGGAAGGACTTGTTGCAAAGCTGTAGAGAAAACTCGGTTTGATGGCTACTGAAAGTGGATTATGTTATCACCTGGATTAAACCTGAGGCTGAAGGAAGGCAATGCCAGGGTAACCACAAACCACGCTTAACCAAGTAGCTAACCCTGCTAGGCCAGGAGAGGGCTCTCTCCACAAGGATCTCCGCCAAGATGACTGGAACAGGAAAATTATATTAGGCTAGGTATAGTAGCACAAGATTTGATTTAATTTGAAGGGGTTTTTCTGGATCAAGAGGAGCCAGACAGTTAGGGCAAGGAAATTAGGTAAAAATTGTAGGGTGTTCGATGGGGCAAGGTAGGCACAAGGCACATCACTCTAGGGTTTGATGGGTGAGGTGATTCAAGATAGGTGAGGAGCTAGAAAGGCCATGTGAGAAACATGGATTCTTCCTAAACTGAAGAAAACATAGACTGTGAAATGTCTACCAAAAACAGAGCATAAAGATATGGATTCTGCCTCTCAGACTTGTATACATTCACATAAAGACAATGAAATGATGAAATGGAGTCAATAATATATTTAACACATGAAAACATAAGAAAAACTGAACTGAACATCATACCACATGGATCCAAAATAAATAGCTGCAACTTTTCATTAATCTCTTGCTAAAAATGATACAAAATGATGTCTCTTCAAAGCATAAGCATCCCACTAAGTCCAACCCATACAATGACCGAGGAAAAGCATCATATAGACCCAAAAAAACTAATCCTAAGCTCAAGGGGTTGAATCCATGAGAAGAGGAGCTGTTTCTAACAAGATCTGAACTACAAACAAGAAAATAGGGTGGTCAAAGTGACTCATCCCTAACCTAAACAAACTGATACATTACACCTCATGAACTTGTTTTACCTGATGAATCTACCCTCGTAAGCTCTAGAAGCATCATAATTACATTTAACTGATCAATTAAAAATATAAAATCATGATTTTCCATGGTGAAAGTGAGAACTGGGACAAAACAATGAAAAACTGGACAATTTGTCAAACGCGCAACACCCTCTTCAATATGACTTTTGACTGCCTTCTCGATGTCCAAATCTAGCCCAAGATAGCTCATTGGAGAGATTATCCTATCTAGTTTCTAGAAATTCCATTGATTTTAAAAATGGGCTTCATTTACCCCTCCAAAATTGCAATCTCCCAAGACTTCTGAAACACGCAACGACTAGGCCAAAAAAGAGGCAGAAAGGTGATGTTTTGGTAGTTTTTGACCCTTTTGGCCGACTAGTTTTGCTCCAAATTCCTAGAAAAGGTACAAGGTGCATGTCCTAATCATTTTGAATCCAAAAATGCTGACAATTTGTTCATTGGATTCCCCAAACAAAAGCACAACGTCCTAGATTTTGTGCGTTTGACCATGCTAACTGTGCCAAAATTTCTTCAAAAAACACAACAAAACATATCTTGCTAAAATTGTTCAAATATGGCCAAAATTGGTGGGCTAACAAATGGCTATGTGTTTGAGGCATGGAGAGATGCCTCCGCAAGGATATCCAACCTCTTTTTCTCCTTTCTCTTGGTCAAAGCCTCAATCTTTGCATGAGCTCTTTTGAGTTTGGCTCTTGCAATTTTGTCTTTCATAGCATAGTGCTTTTCCATCCTTCTTTGAATATCATTGTCCTTCTTGGCCTTGCCTAGGAGGTTCTCCAGATGATCATTTACCTTCTCAAGCCAATATTCTCGGTTTTCATTTACCATCTTGGAAAATTGCTCATAAGGTGAGCTGATTGGCCATTTCTTCCTCCCTTTTCCTTTGCTGCTCCAAGGCTCTTTTTAGGCCTCTAGTCCTTGGACTTCTTCTTGGCACATGTTCATCAAGTGGATCACCATACTGTCCATATGCCTAAACAAGTAATGAATTTTCCTTTTTAGCCTCTCTCTTTGCCTTTCTGAGCTGAATCTCCATGAGCTCATTTTTGACCTCAAACTGCCTATTTTCCTGCTCATAGTAGGAAATGATCCATTTTGCCCTTTGAAAGTTGACCTCAAGCTCTCCTATGAGTGCATTCTTCTCCTTGATGAAAATATCTATGCTTTTACTGTCATCATGTTCATCGGATTCAACTAATTGAAAATCATGCTCTATCTCATGGAGGTCTTCCTCATGCTGCTCGACCTTCGCCTCTACAACTTTTTCCTTACCCTTCTGTACCTACTTTGTCAATGAAGAAGGCAAGGCCCCTCCCACAATCAATGGGGAAAACACTTTCCTATGCCCTCTCTGATGGGTATGTGCCAAGGTAACTAAACCAACCCTTTTGGGCTTGTTGCTCTCACCATGCTCAATATGCTCCTCCTCATTTCCTTTATCTCTGCCAGGTGAATGAATAGGCTGATGAAAAGGTGATGATGGAGGTGATGGTGTGGCTGACTCATGAGATGAATATGAATGATGTATAGGTTGAGGTGGAGGAATGGAGGTGTGTGGATGAGAGGATGAAGGGGCTTCTTGTCCATGATGACTAGACAGGACTGTGAAAATCTCATTGAATATGAAAGTGTCCCATGCAATGTTAAGCTAATCAAGGTGGTGTAGGACTATCATCTTGATAAGAGAATGGTGAAATATGCTATGCATTTGATGATCATGATCTTTCCTTCGGGTAATGTATGACATTTTATCAATATCCCGGTAAATATAGTAGGGCAGATTGAGTATTCTGACTCTTGTGAAATGCATGAGTAACCGAATATGATAGGAATAGAGCCTAGAAAACCTACCCTCACATGTGAAGTACTTCATGATGATTTTCATCATAGGAACATATATGTCTAGGAGGTAAGAGAAAGGAAAAATCCTCCTTCTTTCATTCTTGTGGTTGGTTTTAAGATATGGCTCATAGTAATAGTAATCCAAATCTACCTGTTTAAACCATTTTCCCCCAACATCTGGGATCCTAGTAGCAGCTGATATGATAGCAGAAGATATGGTAAAGGTGACACCAACAAGGGTTTCTTGGTTTTCATGGAGGTTGATGATGAACTATCTGGTCAATTCAAAACGATGTTGTGTCCTTTCCACCTTCTCACAAAACTCAAAACAACCCATATGTTTGAAGCTTGTGACAGTGATGGTAGATGCCATGAGTTCTTTGGTGTTTGTTGGCTCATATCTGATAAGTTTTCCTCCTTTTTTATATTTCCTCCTCTGTGTGTTTCTTCCTCACTCTGACTTTGGTATTCTTCTTCTGCCATGATTTGTGGCTATTAAAACCCTAGGGAAATTGTAGAATGGACTATGGGTATGGGAAATGTGGAATGATGTGAGGAGAGATGGGGATGTGTGGAATGAGGGAGGTGATAGGGGATAGTTGTTAAGTGAAGGGGGAATAGTGATGAAAGCTAGGAAATGTGTTTTGAGATGGTGGGAATGTATGACTAGGGTTTGATCTTAGGAATAACAACAAAAAACGTAAACCCTATGTAGGTGAACAATGGAGGGAAGGAGTGAGTAAATTTGCCACTAACCTGATTTTGTGAAGTATATGATGAACAACTTGGAAACTTGGTGGCGATGGAGGGTTTCTAGCACGTTTTAGCTCCTTCCAGGCGAAGGCACAACGACCCGGGCAAAGGCGCAACGACCTTTACTAGAGCGCAACGCCGTTGTAAATAACACTGGGATCTCTGGCAAATGCACAATGACCTTTATAGGAGTGCAATGACCAGGCTAAACGTGAAACGACATGGTTGAACGCATCCTCTTGCTCTGTTTTATCCAACTTCACCTTAAAATCGTCGATTTTCTTTTGCTAAGGAATTGTGAGAGTGCTAGAGTGAAAATGAGGCTTTCAGGAGTGTCTTGAGAGTCTTTATACTTGAATTGACTTTAATTTATGAGTTTGCATACCCACTTTCTAAAGTTCTTTGTCATTTTTCAAATTCTCATTTTAATGCCTTTTTGACTTTTTAACCCTTTTTTGCTCTTGACAGGTGGATGATGCTTTGATTGAACTAATTTATTCAATGGTTTCATTTCTTGCAGCAAGGAGACATGCTTGAGTAGCATTGGGAATATTTATTACATATAATGACTTAAATTACATCAAAAAATATAAGCAAACTAAAATACTCTATTTTCATCTCAAAAACATGTTTTTTGAGATGAATCAATGACAAAAGATCCTTATACAATCATTATGGCTTATTGACAATTACTCTTTGTTTATTGGTCATCCTCATACCTTTGCTGCCCTTTATTTACATTTGAAATCATGCTTTTGACCTTAGAAATGAACCCTAAAACCTAATGGAAAGACAACTACCTCAATTGAACAACAATTTAACAACAAATGACACAGGAGGTCAATTGAACAACAAATGACGCAAGAGGTCAATTGAAAAACAATTGAACATCAAATGACATAGGACGCCAATTGAACATCAATTGAACAATAAATGACACAGGAGGTCAATTGAACATCAAATGATGCGGGAGGTCAATTGAACATCAATTGAACAACAATTAAAAAACAAATGATGCAGGACGTCAATGGACAACCATCAGTGGACCATTTTAACATGACCTAATGGAATGATTAAAATTTCAGTATGAGACACCTAAAATGAAAATGCAAAGAGCACATCTGATCCCTGATGGAAATATGCATATGCTAACACTAACATATTAATAACCCAAAAAAATACAAAGCTTAGCAATGATGTAGGCTCATTGAATTCACAATTGAATTAATTGGAAACCAAATTGAATGAATCCAAGAGAGAGACTCGGGAATTACTCAAGAAACTTTAATATAATCAATAGTTGTGGGATGAGGAAAATAAAATTTTGAAAGGCAATCTTGCAGACCTGTAAACTCACCTGGAGTTGATGGTTAGTGAGGGGGGATCCATGGGAGAAAATGATCCAGACTTAAACAGGAACGCAACAAATTACAGAGATAACCATATACACAAAGATGCAGCGGAAATAATACTTCATTTCATTAATGGAAAATACTGAAATATGCTTACAACCAGAAATGGAAATA
>APFE030338982.1:166346-185608 GCA_000404065.3 Pinus taeda
TTTTCAAAGAAATGGGTAGGAATTTGTATTATTAAAAAAATCTAGTTACTAAGACAAAACCTTTATATATTCTAATCTTCATTAAAGGTTTGAAATTAAGCATGGGTGCTCAATTCAAACCCTCAAATGAGCTCCCCATGACACAAAATTTGAGGCCCTTTCGAACTAAAAATTCTCCAAAAACTCCCAATATTCAGATACATTTACATTCCATTATTCGCTACTTTTGTTTTGACTTAGTCTAACTCCTTGTTTCCTTAGTGAAATGCATTTTCCTTTATGCCAAACTTGAGTCCAACCCATGTTTTCTTCTATTTCCGACATGTCATTCTTCAACAAGTGAAATTTTGATTCTTCCTCATCTTCCTGATTTTCCCAAAAAGATACTTTTCCAGGAAGAATAATTGTGGATTGAAGAGGGGATTCCTTATCCATGAGGGTTTGTCACTTTTATACTTTTTCTAAGTCCGAAGGGTCCTCATTGGCATTCAGTATTTCTTCCTTGGCTTTTTTCCAGTAATGCAATTTCTTTGGTCATATTTGCTTCCTTATTGTCTTCTAATTCTTTCTTATCCTTAAGCACATATCCTTTAAATATCATATAATGAATACCCTAAGCTCCTTCCCACTTGATTTGGGTCTTTGGGTTTTTTCCCAGTCTTTTTTTTATGTAAATGCTTGGGGTATTTTTTAATTGCATGCCCCATTTCATAGCATGCTTTGCACTAGAAATAAATATTCTTATACTTGAGCTTTTGGACCCAGACATAGTTTTGAGCCATCAGATTAATCTCTGCGGGAAATGCTTGTTGAAGTCCATCTCCACACATATTCAAGCATAAGTAGTTTTGAAAAAAATTGTAGTTTCAGAAAATGGTGATAACAATTTCCAAATGCATTCACAATAGAGGAAAGTAATGGAATATTCCCAAATTGCAAGGGAAGGTTTGGAAGTCTTACCAAAACTGGAGTTATATATATATATTGATTTCATTACCAGATCAAAAGTGGGAGTCTAGGGTTGCATGAAGAGACCAACACCAACACCACATCAAAACCAAAACCCAACTTCACAAATGGCCTTCTTGTCCACTATGTTATTAAAAACCACAACGAAAAAAACTTGAGCCAAGGGTAAATATTTAACTCATCCGACAAAAGGGGCTTCCAATTATCATAGATCCATTTGTATAGATCATCCAGTGATGGCCAAAATCCATTAAACTTGCAAATCAGACCTTGCTTTGAGAAAAAAATTTCACAACTAATAACTTCCTCATCCACAGGAACATTGAGGGAATGGGATTGAACCACCAGAAGACCAAAACCAAATTTCAACATGGCACTGAACAAAACCAAAGAAAATCTTTCTAGACCGACAATCATACCTACAAAAGAAACTGTGTTTTTTGGTGAGTCATTGGAATTTTCCATTACATAAGAGGTTTGCAAAATATTTATGCAAATGACACATAAAATGGATGTCTAGGGCAAAATCCTAGCTTTCACAATGGTTTGCAAAGCTATATCCATCCTTTTAATCCAACTCTAACTTTGGAGATCCTATTAGAAGTGTATTTCTATTTTTGTAAATATAAGATAGATATGTATATGAGAAACATGTAAATAGATTAAGAACTTCATCATACAAATATTCTAAGGCAAAATTCTTAAGAGCAATCTCTTTGTGCACCCATTAAATAACATGTTGTCATTGCTACAACACCCTCCAAAATTTTGGCCCACACCAAATTTTGGAGCCTACCTTGGTCTTTCATATTGTCGTCGTAAACATTGAAATCCATTGCATGTGTTTTCTCTCTAAGGGTTTTGGTACCTTTTTACAATAAAAGAAAAATGTTGTATTTTCACATGTTAAGTGTTGTACGATGTATATAAGCTTGTTTTGGTGGTTTCAAGGTGTTATCTTTGAGTGAATGAGTTAATCTTACCGTGTAAACATTTGTTGCACTCATTCCCAAAGTTGTAAGCACTATCACACAAGTGTCGTCACAATCGTCACAAAGTGCATCTCTAGTGTCACACTTGTTGCAAATTGTGGCATTAAGGGAAGTATGTATTTATGTGTTTCGAATGATCTATGTTTTTTCGTCAAGTATTATAAGTATGTGATCACAGTCAAGTCTCATCAATGTTCACATCAGCTTCACTAATCCCACACTAAGACAAATTTTAGAAACTTTCAAGCCACATAGCCTCCTCTGACCTTCCTGAACCGCGCATTGCCTAGTCCCAACCCTCAAGCTACAAACTTGCCTATTGACATTGCACAATGCACAATTCCTCCCTCCTAGGACTGTGCATTGGGCAGTCTCAATGCCCAAGCCTGGACCTTGACCTCCAAAATTATGCAATTCAACCCTCCAACCTAGCCCCAAATACACATTGTGTAGTCTCTGAGCTCAAGCCTGATCCTTTACCTCACGAGCTTCATAATTTCACAATCACTAGGTTTTTTTTCCTTCCATAACTACATAGTTGCCTGAAACAATGTAAAACCCCTCAACCTGGCTCACTGAGTCCCAAAACTGCGTAATCTGCTTTCCTAGTCCATCTTGAACAGGGCATTGCACAGTCTCAAGGCTCAAGCTTCACCCTTGACTACCTAAGCTACACAATTGCGCAATCACTTATCCCCTCCCTTAGTATATCACCTAGTTTTGGCTCAGTCAGTGGATCAACATACAACATCTTAAACTAGGGGTTTATCAACCTGATGTTGTCTTGTCATGAGTGAATTTCAGATGCAGGTATTCTATCGCTCCATGACCGAATGATTAAGAAGTAGATGGAGAAAGGAAACATGATAAAAGACATGTTTGTAGCTAGTTATGCAAGCTGGTCAATCAAGACAAAGAAAAGGGACACTAGTTTGCAATCACAACTCAAGAATACATATCATTGAAGACTCCTCACCTCTAAGCCATATGGAGGTGGGTAGAAGAGCATACTTAAGAAGGCACATAGCAAGGATAAGTAAGAATGGCTTGACATTGCCATATCATCATGCAGTCCATGTTAGTAATGTCATGTCATGGCATGTCATGAGTTTTCACATGTGACATCATTATTGTGGATTATGTAATTATCTATTCAAAATGTATTGTAAACTAGAAGTCCAAAGGACATATACAGAATATGAGGAGCCATGTAAATTCGAAAAGTCATAAGAAGTCTAACATTCATGAGGGTAGTCATAAAGTCACAAGGGAGGTGAAGCATCACCCCATTGGTTATATATATACCCTCATTCTATGAGCAAAGGACTTTTCACCTTGGCTACTCCCACAAGGCATTAAAGAGACAAGCTAGTTCTTTTGAGGAGCAAGTGGTGGCTCCAATGCTCCACAATTCGAGCTAGTGGTGTTCGATGTATACATGTGCCTTGGGACTTTTGCTTAATATATGAAGCATGATGGCTAACACGTTCTTCACGCATGGTTTATGATTTTTTGTAAGGCTATTTTGTGAATGTTCATGATTCATGTTTGTTTTCATCTAAGATTATGAAGCATCCACATAATCTCAAGAGGGACGGTGGAATCGAGATTAGTGGAAACTGGTTTCCTCTAATCAAACATATTAGGTCTTCCAATTCTTCTCAGATATAACATCGTAGGTATAATCTTCTTTTCCTATCTTATTTAGTTGCCATATTCAATTTTAGAAGAAAATAATAATAATTAATAATAATTAATTAATTTTAATGGCTCTAGTCTTTATTCATTAATATTAAAAACTAATTATTATAAATGATTAAAAGTTAATTATTAAATTTAAACCTTATTATTATAAAAAAAAACAATTATTATTAATCATTATTATAAATAAATATATTATTATTATTAATTAATTATTTATTATTATAATTTTTTTTCAACTTTTAGATTAACTATTCTAATATTTGTAGATTATTATATATAAATAATTCATTAGGATTATTCTAATAATAATATATATTAATTATTTTTTATAATTAATTAATTAATTATAGTAATAATCAATTAATTAAATAAATTAGAACTATTATTTCATTTATTAGACTTTTATTAATTATTTTAATAATATAATTTAGGTCTAGTTTAGGTTTTATTATTTTAGCCAGCCTTTTAGTTTTGAATCTAGTCACTTATTATCTATTTATTCATCCTCCACTTTGGCTCTTCTATCATTCATTCATTGTTCTGATGATGGATTCTCTTTGGGATTCAAAACATCAACAAAATATGATTGCTATTGTGGATAATTTGAACTCTCATTCAACAAAAGATAGCCACAAAAATCATAAATCTAACTATACTAAAGTATTTGAACCATTTCGGTTATTTTAGTGCTTATCATATTGAGAATGTGTTGTGACGGTTACAATGCCCGTCACATCTTTTTGGACTATTCCATTAGATGTTACATATATATATCTTGTTTGTGTGTGTTTCCACCAAAGTGGTATTATTACCTCTCTCTTCAAGGCTCACTTTCTTTTCCCTCTACAGTAGAAGAACCTTGACGCACCTACAATCGAACACTCATCAGTCACACTTACTTGCTTTTCGAAGACACATTTGCACCCCTCTCTCTTCCTGATAGTTAGAGCCAAGGAAAATCTTTAAGAAACCAACAACTAGGCCATATTACAGATGGGGCTCATATTCCAAATGGTGTGAGATCTAATTGGAACCACATATCAGGGATACCCCTTGAATGTTGGCGGGTCTAGCACCATCAACATTTATGGTGCTAGAAGGAGGGAAGATATATCTTTATGGAAACTAACCTCACCCACCCTCAACATACATCTTCTGGTTAAGGCAACAATATTCCCAGCACCTCCCTGTTCATATTCTTGAAGTTGGTGGTTCTTCTCAACCCAGTCTTGAACAAAATTGTGAAATGTCTTACAAGCACATCTGGGTCATATGGCCTATAACCTGTAAGTTTTCAAAGGCTATCGAAATGATTCCTAGAGTACACAATCTGCCTTATTTTCTAAAGAAGAACACAACCACTCCTACCAGGATAGTGGTTTCGACAGTCGAAGATTTGATTCTCTCCACTCTTGAAGAACTAGTAAAGACTATAGAAAGCACAGAGAAACTAGAGTAGGATCCATCTTTTAATGGATGTGACATAGACAGTGGTGTATTCTTAGATGATACTTTCTGTGAGTTAGGTGGTGAAGAATAGAAAGAAGATCTATCAGATTCCAAAGAAGAAGAAGAAGATCCATTAGACTCTAACGAATAGGAAGAGAACAGAGATGAAGATATGGCAAACCAAGATCTGGATTGGATGACTCAGGGCCCACTTGCACTCTCAGGTGTGTTACACAAGATGTCATGGCACCTAGAGAAGTTGTTAACAAAGTATGACCCTAACAAAGCAGTGAAGGCAGAGGACCACTTGAAAAACTTCTACCTACATCTGAAAATGCTAGAGGTACATTACGATGATGTTGCATGTAGACCTTTTATGTGTACCTTATATGGTAGAGCATTTTTATGGTACCTTAGTCTTACTTCGAACTCTACCCATAATTGGAAGGGGTTTAAAAACATTTTTCTTGAAAAAATCGTTGATGACAAAACCCCTGCCATGTTATTAAGAGAGTTGGAAAATATTAAGATGGAGCACAAAGAGAAAGTGAAAGACATAAATTAAAGGTTTAATCATATTTTGAATAGATTTTCCATAGACATAAGACCTCATGTGTTTATTATACGTCTACGTTACCTACAAGCATCACACAGTTCGTGAAGAGAACTATGAAAGTGACTCTTGCAGAGAATTATGAAGAAGTAATCGAAGTTTAAAAGGACTTGCATGTGATCGGAGTTATTGTTGAAGATGAATCATCAAAGGAATCCAAGGACACGGGAAAAAGGTTTCAGGCCTCAGTAAGCAAGGCCAAGGAAGAGGAAGCTATCGACCTTGAGAGCTTGACCTGTACCATCAAGTCTTTGTCCAATGAGTTGGCAAAGTTGAAACAGAGGTCAAGTGAGACCACCATAAGAAGTCAGCCTCCTAGATTGAACATTTTGAGAAGGGATGCCAACTCCAGCAGCAAAAACAACTAGCCAGCCAAGTTTGCACATAGATTGAACATTTTGATGAATGTTGAGAGTATGGGCATGGACCAATACTACTCGTTTCATCAAGAATATCATTCAAGAAAAACATGCCCACAATGGAACCACAACATGAACACTCTTGCTATGCATATCATTGATACAGTACTTTCTTATAAGTAGATTAAGGTTGCGGAAGAAAAGGAAGAAGCTGCAGCTGAAGAAATTGTGAGTGTTGGACAAGTAATAAATACACTTAGTTGTGTTTATGCAACTGAGAAGAAAAGTGTCGAAGAACAACCACTAAGTGAGGACCCGACCCAAAATCAAAATGATCAATACAACTTGAGAAGCCAAGGGCTGACCTCCAGAAAAGAGTTGAAAAAACAAAAATCGAAAGATCATTTTCTAAGGAATATCACACTACCCATCAAGTCAATCCAAAACATTCAGAGCAAGTCTAGAAATGTAGCTGCAATGAAAAGTACTTCTGTGAACAATAAAAGTAAGCCCATAATTCTAGAAGTAGCAGATAAAGCCACTCATACAGATACATCAACAATGTCTCCCGCAATTAATTATAACATCGTTGAAGACATGAAGAAATCTCGCATGAACATCTCGCTCTTTGAACTTACAAGGACTGTGAGCTAGCAGGAAATTCTTATCTGCGCCCTCCAACAACCCACCTCAGGTAAAAATTCTTGTTCACGTAATGGATATTGTAAGTCTGTTGGTCCCCTAGAATATGTACTTAATGCTTTAACATTGTGTGCAAATACACTTTGCTGTCCATTTTTGTTAACGTTCAAAATTTTCAATTATAATGTACACAATTGTTAATTTTATTCTGGTGCATTGGTGAATGTAATTCCCTTGTTCGTAGCTAATAAAATTAATGCAAATTGGGGTATGACAAATGCACAAATCATTCAACTAGATATGACTCTTTTTCGTGCTATAGGTGAACTCATAAATGTGCTTATTCTCTTATCATATGACCAAAGAGTTCACCAATGTATAAATATAGTAATTGTGGACATCCTGGAAGCATACAATGTATTGTTAAGTAGAGATTGGTCCAACAAATTATAGAGGTATTTTGTTACAGATTGATCACATTTATGGCCTCCATACAAGGGCAGGAACAATAAAATCTAGGTAAACTTAGAGCCTTACATGAAACATATTGTTACTCCCTTCGAGGGAAAAAACTTTGGAAATTTCTTTTTAGAAACTAATCTGGGGTGTGATCTTGCTCAGCTTTCCCTAGTCCCGGCTAACACACAGTTGGTACTCCTTCATAATCCAAATGGTAAAAATGACATTTGTAGAATAAATAGTAGTAGTGCTAGTACTAGTGTAGTGCATAGTCCTTGTACATATGATTTTGGATTTTGTATTTTGATGGTTCAAAGACAGAGGAGGGCTCTGGAGCTAGTTGTGTTTTAGTAGACCCAAGATAGAGAAAACATCTGATTTCAAGCCGCTTGGAATTTGAGTGCACAAATAACACTGCAGAATATGAAGCACTCACCTTGGGCTTACAGAAGGTCATTGACCTCAATTTTGGGATCCTCAAAGTTGTAGGTGATTTTGAAATCGTCATACGACAAGTACACAATACTATTCAATGTGTGTCACCACAACTGAAAGGTTATCAACACGAGTTATGGCATCTGATTTCTCATTTCCAAGCTCTCAATATTTATATGTTCCTAGAATGCGTAACACAGTTGTGGATGCATTAGAAAATGTCACTGCTAGGTTATCACCACTTAGGGATGGTTTCTTTGTTGAAATTATTTATAAGCCATCCATCCTTGATAATATTACAAATTTACGCATTTTCAATGATGAAAAACAAATACTACACTTTATGGCAAACACTTATGTAGTCAAGGATGTAGTTATCGATGAAGACGAGCACGAGAGAGTATTGTAAGATGTAGCTCACGCAAATTAGGAAAACCCCATGCTGAATGGTGTGGTATCACTAGAAAAGATGTATGACTTTCAAAATCACTTCTAAAGGCCAATTAATACAGAAACCCATAGTTCAACTTTGTCACATGAACAAATAAATCTTGGAACAGAGGAAGATCCAAAGTTTGTCAATCTCAATACTTTTTGCACACCACAAGAGAAGCAAACCTTCATCCACTTATTCAAGAAATACCGTGATGTTTTCGCATGGACATATGACGAGCCTAAAAATTATGACACACGAATAACCTAGCACGTTATTCCAATCAAAGAAGGGGCCATTCCTTTCTAACAGAATTTGTGAAAGGTACATCCGATGCCTGAGAATTTGATGCAAAAGGAGTTAAGGAAGTTGTTGGATGCTTGGATCATATACAAAGTGCGACATTTGACCTAGGTATCAAATCTGGTCCTAGTGAGGACAAATTCTGGGGAAATCCGCTTGTATGTTGATTTTTGCAAATTGAATTGTGCTTCAGAAAAAGACAACTACCCTGTCCCGTCTATGGAAAATATATTGTAGAAAAGATCGGGGTCAAAGATGTTCTCTTTGTTGGATGGTTATTTAGGTGACAATTAGGTTCTGGTCTTAGATCTTAACAGACTAAAAACTATAATTTGCATGAAATGGGGCACATTCATATTTTGAAGAATGCCATTTGGGCTAGTCAAAGTTGGTGCAACATTTCAACATGAAATGGACATCACATTTCACAGACTAATTGGGCAGAGCGTAGTGGTCTATCTTGATGATGTCAAAGTGTTTTCCAAGAAGATATCTAACCACTTACGCCATTTGAAGAAAATTTTTGAGCGTTGTCAGAAATATAAGATATCCCTTAATCCCAAGAAGAGTATTTTTGTAGTGTCCGAGGGTAATCTATTGGGCCATATTATTGCAAAGGGTGGGATTAAAGTAGACCAACAAAGGGTCAAAGCTATTACACGAATTCCCTTCCCAATAAACAAGAAAGTTATGCAGTCCTTCCTGGGGAAGATTAACTTTCTTTGTAAGTTCATCTCCAATTACGCTCAAATTATGAAACCCATGTAGGAGATGGTAAGGAAGCATGCGATATACAAGTGGGACAAAAGGGAGAAGGGCACATTTTCCCATGTAAAGAAAGATATTGCAGGAGCACCTACCTTGTACAACCCAGATTTCCATAAATATTTTTTTCTCTATACTTTCACTTCTGACACTTCTCTTGTTGTTGTGCTTACACAAAAGGATGATCAAAATAATGAGCGGCCAATATATTTCATGAGTGCCAATCTACAAGGACTGGAACTTAACTATCCTATCATTGATAAGTAGGTGTATGTATTCTACAAGGCAGTGCAGAAATTTCGGCCCTATCTCTTCAAGAATCATTGCATTATCATTGTTCCGTACCCATTAGTCAGATCATTGTTTGTTCAACAAGATTTGGGTGAGAGAAGAGTGAACTAGATGATTGGTCTACAAGAGTATGACTTAGAGTTCAATCTAGTTCACATAATAAAGGGCCATGGTGTATGTCGACTAGTAGCATAAGCAGTAGATGTAAAAGAAGAAGAAGATCAATCCTGATGGGTGTAGGAAATCAAAATGTATAATGTTGAGTGAGATTCCCCCACTGCCATTGAAAACTCTTAGTACGCTGTTGTGTGCCAATATCTTGAGCACGATACCTTTCCCTCTCACTTATCCACACAACATAAGAGGTAACTTAGACTAAAAGCATTATCTTATCAATTGGTGCATGGGGTGGTTTTTAGAAAGCACCATAATGGAGTACTGCTCAGATTCTTGAAAGTGCATGATTCAGAGAAATTATTGTGTGATATCCACGATAGACCAGACGGGGGAAACTTTTTGGGTGACATTACCGCGCACAAATTCATTCGGGCCTGTTTTTATTGGCCCACATTATTCAAAGAGGGCTCACGCCTATGCCCAAAAGTGTGCAGTCTATCAGAAGTGTGCCCACTGAGGAAAGAAGTCAGCTGCCCCGTTGCAGCCTATTGCGATGGAAGAACTATTTCAATAATGGGGCTTAGATGTGTCTGGTGAAAATTTTCTACACTCATCAAAGAAGCACAACTATATTCTTACTGCTACATACTACTTAATGCGGTAGGCAGAAGGAGTTCCACTCAAACATGTGAATGATCAAGAAGTCATCAACTTCCTTAAGTAGAATATCATTTCTAGGTTCGGTAATCTGACTTCACTTGTTTTTGACAATGCAACCTATTTTTCATCATTAAGATTATATGATTTTGCGTTGGAAAATGGAACTGCATTGAAAAATTCAACCAATTATTATCTGCAGGGAAATGGTCTTGCTGAGTATACAAATAAAAACCTCATCTGCGTTCTCTGAACAAAGGAATTGACACTTCGCTTTGGTGAATTCCCTACGGGTTGACCAAGTCGCACCAAATCCTTCTCTGAATATGTTTCCTTACTTCCTAGTGTGTGGAAAAGAAGCCATCCTACCCCCAAACATCTACCTTCTTTCCCTTCAACTTTCATAGGAATCTTAAGGAAAGCCTTGCTTATTGGTTCAGCGTAGGATAAACACCCTTCACAAGTTGCAGGAAGAAAGACAAAAGGAAAAATAAAAAAATTCTCTTCACTAGAGTTGTATCAAGAGGTGGTTTGACAAGAATTCTGCGGGGAAAAATGAAATTCAGTGTGGTGACATGGTCTTCAAGTGGAACAAATCCCACGAAGACAAAGGCAAACACACTAAGGTCCAATACCTATGGATTGGAACGTACACCATACATGAAAAGCTTGGCTAACTCACATATCATCTGCAATCACTAGACGGGAAGATTAACTCTCTTCTTATTAATGGCCAATACTTGAAACATTATTTCCAATGATGATCTAGGATTGTGCATTTCCCTATGTACATAGTTTCTTTTCTTTCTCTATTATTTATCTTTGTGTTTTTTTTGTTATATAAATAAGTGTCACGTGTGAACGTGCCTTCTGGCTTCTTTGCATGTGGCTAAATTGAAAAGATTCTTGTGACACCACAACATTTGACTAACCTTCAGTCCTCCTTCTTTCTGTTGGTTACATCTTTTGGTTAATGATGTTCTAACAGAAAATATGATCCATCCATAAGGAGAGTTTTGGTCAAACCATGATTCTTGTGTCTATTATAGAAACCTTGTGCCCATACTTAGTTCTCATTTTTTGATGTTTTCATGCTTATGTAATCAGTAGAAGAGGAAAAGGGGAAAAATATAAATGAGCAAACCTAAATCGGAGGTCTCTATATGCTTCTTTGAAGGAACAACCTTTCCTGCTCTCAATAAGTCAGGATCCCTCTTCCTCCCATAAAATAAATAAGTGTCAATGCACAATATTCTTTAAATATATAAATAAAGGAGAAAGAAGAGAAACGCTTCCTGTAGAGAGAGGTGAAGCAAGAAACTCCGTCGGCATACTATCCAAGATTGATGGCAGTGAAGCAATGTTTTTGTTCCTGTGGTGACTCTGTCAGGGTATTGTTCAGGCCTGCTGGTAGCAAAGCAACACAAAAGATGAAAAATTATACTCTGAAAATATAAAGCTTGTGAACTACACTAATCTTTCCAATTCAAGACATTATGATATTGTTGAATCTTATGATATTGTTCAAACTGAGAAGGCACAAAGGGTACCATTTGTATTCACAAGGTAAGGGGGGAAGCCAAAGTAATCTACACGATGAATCAATTCTCCTTGAAGAACTGAGGCCCTGCACAAAAGAGTCAATCAAGACAGAGAAGCTAGAATTCTCCCAGTGTGTCGCCAAGTGTTGTTGTTGCTACAACACCCTCCAAAATTTTGGCTTGCACCAAATTTTGAAGCCTACCTTAATCTTGCATATTTTCATCGCAAACATTGATATCCATTTTATGTGTTTTCTCTCTAAGTGTTTTGGTCCCTTTTGAAAAAAAAGTAAAATATCATATTTTCGCATGTTAAGTGTCGCACAATCTATATAAGCTTGTTTTGGTGCTTTCAATGGGTTATCTTTGTGTGAATGAGTTGATCTTATCATGTAAATATTTTTTTCACTCATTCCCAAAGTTGTAAGAACTGTCGCAGAAGTGTCGTCACGGTCGTCACAAAGTGTATCTTTAGTGTTGCACTTGTCGTAAGTTGTCGAAAAGGTTGTCACACTAAAGGAAGGATGTATTTATGTGTTCCAAATGATCTATGATTTTTCGTCATGTATTCTAAGTGTGTGGTCATAGTCGATTCTCATCACTATTCACATTAACTTCACCTCATTCGACCTTCCTGAACTATGCATTATGTAGTCGCAACCCTCAAGTTACAACCCTACCTCTTAACACTACATAATTCACTGTTAATTCCTCCCAGGACTGCACACTACGCAGTCTCAGTGCCCAAGCCTAGACTTTGACCTCCAAAATTGCGCAATTCAGCCCTCCAGCCTGGCCCCAACTACGCATTGTGTAGTATTTGAGATCAAACCCAACCCTTAATCTCCTGAGCTATGCAATTGTGTAATCACCAGGTCTAATCTACCTTCCAAAACTATGTAGTTGGCTGAAATAGTGCAAAACCCCTCAGCCCAACTCACTTAGTCCTAAAACTATGCAACCTGCTTACCCAATCTAGATTCAACTATGAATTGCACAATATTAAGACTCAAGCTTCACCCCTTACTTCCTGATCTGCATAACTGCGCATTCACTGAGGCCCCCACCCCACCCCCCGCCCTCCCTCCCCCAGCCTGTCACCCAGTTCTGGTTTAGTCAGTGGATCAATATACAACATCTTATACTGGGGGTTTATCAGACTAATGTCATTTTATCATGAGTGAATTGAAGATGCAGGTACTCTATCAGTCCATGCTAAGATGATGAAGAAGGATATCGAGAAGGGAAACATGTTGAAAGACATATTTGTAGTTGGTTATGTAAGTTTATCAATCAAGACAAAGAAAAGGGACACCGGTTTGCAATCACAACTCAATACTTGATATCATTGAAGACTCCTCACCTCTAAGCCATATGGAGGTGGGCGGAAGAGCATACTCAAGAAGAGACATAGCAAGGAGCAGCAACAATGGTTTGACATTGCCATGTCATCATGCATTCCATGTCAGCAGTGTCATGCCATGTCATTTCATGAGTCGTCATATGCCACATCATTATTGTGGATTATGTAATTATCTATTTAAAATGTATTGTAAAGTGGAATTCCAAGGACACATACAAAATATGAGGAGTCATGTAAATTCAAAAAGTCACAAGAAGTCAAACAGTCATGAGGGTAGTTAAAGAGTCACAAGGGAGGTGAAGCATCACCCCATTGGTTATATATACACTCTCATTGTATGAGAAAAGAAATTTTCACCTTGGCTCCTCCCGCAAGGCATTAGAGAGACACACCAGTTCTTTTGAGGAGAAAGTGGTGGCTCCAATGCTCCACTATTAGAGCTAGTGGTGTTCAATGTATACATGTGTCTTGGGACTTTTACTTAATATATGAAGCCTGATGGCCAACACATTCTTCATGCATGGGTTATGCATGCTTGTAAGATTTTATATGAATGTTTGTGAATCATGTTTGTTTTCATCTATATTAAAGTAGTGTTGACGGTGCTGGACCTGCCAACATCAATGGATCTCCCCGGTATGAAGTCCCAACTAGACCTCACACCCTTTTGTGTAGGAGTACCATCTAGTACGATGGCTCAGTTTCCATTACCTTAAAGATATGCCTTATATCATTCTTTTTATCACATGAGGGTGGTATTTTTTGTCTTCAAACAATGAGGTTCACATGCCTCGTGAGTGTTAGTGTCACTTGTGTCAATGTTCTTTCACCGTAGAGAGAGAGGGTGGGAGTGAGTATCTAGTCAGAAGGGAGGAAGTCCCAACTCTATCAGAGACACACAACACAACAGGACATGCACAGCTTCTGGAAATGAAATCCACACAGATGTGGTAGTCACAACACACAAAGGAAGATAGCATGTACAACATCTAGTGGAGCAGTCCACACGAGTGCAATGATCGTTTAGAAGGTTTACGTGAAAGGTTTTGTTTGACATCCGGGAGGAAACCAACATGGGTAGGACAACGTTAACAACTTATACAACACACTTTCATAAACATATGTATTAGAATAGCTGAATGAGTTCAATTGTTTAACACAAGTTAAAGAAACATGCATTACAAGTGTTCAAGATTAATTCTTACAAACATTTACAACACATGTGATAAAATGTGTTGGGTTGTGAGCAGGCTTCTAAATTAAGTGAAAGTTCCAAGATACCATACATCACTAACCCCGTGGGTGGGGCATTGGAGCCACTTCTCCCTCCTCAAAGAATATATTATAGACTCTCAAGGCTATGTGGGAGGAGCCAAGGTGAAAAGTCCCTTGCATGTACAAATCAGGAGGGTATTTATAGCCAAGGGTGAAATTGGCCCTTGTGATTGTTCGACTTCCCTCATGACTGTTTGACTTCCATAACTTTTCAAATTACACAACTCTTCATATTACAAGTGGGTCCCTTGGACTTCCATGTTACATTACATTGATTGACAACATTATGGCCCACAGTAGTGATTTGGATGACATGACTCATGACACAACTCAACATGATGGTGCTAGTATGTTCATCCTACGGCTGGTGTGCATGTCGAGCTGCAGTGTTGCTGAGTGATGGATGTCCTCTTGGTGTATCACAAATTCCCCTCCACATGGTGAAGTGTGCAGATTCCTTGATGGTCATTGGGTTCGCTTGATTTTGCATGTGCACGTTGCTCCTTTGCTTGTACTTTGGCATGCTTGACATGTTTGTCCATTAGCAAAAATATCTCCTCTCATGTTCGCTCATCTGTCCGTCTGTGCATGTCGTCCATTCATCCATTCGCACACACATCTTCACATGGTCATTCGTTTGCAAACACATCTATTCACATGCACCGTGTGTTCATCCGTTTGTGAACAAGTCATTTTGCATGTACTCTCCTTATTCATACCATTTGTCATTGTGTCATGTTTGTTCATGTACCTGTATTTTCAGTCACTCATGAGGAGATGACATCAAATCCATAAACCTCCTAGTCTACCATGATGCATGGTTGTTCACTTTCGGATGCAGGTGACCGGGAGAGAGGACAAGGCTGCGACACTGTGTGAGGCAAGTTTCAAGATGGGATGCGAGCTCTGGGCACTCCTGGTGAAAATTGAACAGAGATCACTTGGAGACTGAGATGGGCAATCTGAATCAGAAGTGACTGTTCATGGGATTTGGCTTGGCTGGAGGGCAGATCTGCACAATTTCTGGGGTGAAGCGGTTTGGGCAAAAGAGGGCCTTGGCAACAAAAACAACATAATTCTTAGAGGGAGTTGGCAGTGGGCTACGGGGTTTGCTGGATACAAAAACTAAGCAAATGATGGGAGGCTGACCTGTTGGGCACCTCTGCATAGTTTTTGAGCTAAACAGGGTAGTGGCCTACTGATGGGCTTGCTCATAAATCTGTGAAGTTTTCTGGGTGAGAAACTGGTCGACTGTCTAGGTGACTGGCTGGACAAATTTTGCAATTCTTGAGGGGAGACATGGACAAACACTTGGTGTATGTCCAACCTATCTGAGCAATTTTCTCAGTCGACGGAGCGGGTAAGGTCTGCAACTTCTGCGCAATTTTTGAGGGGAGTGATTCTCGAGGTCACTGCCCAGTCAAACTCTCTGGTTGACCAGCAAGAGGGTTGATTGATTAGCTTGCATGCAATGTAGATTGAAATGGCTTGTTGGAAACTTCTACTCTGTTCTGGGTGAGAGTCGGTCAATTCGATTGAAGGGTGAAGGTCCAGATGTTAGAGGGTGATCTAGTCATTAGAACTTAAGCAAAATTACTAAGTGTGTGAGTGAGCGAATTTGTGCATACGCGACTTTTGCAAACACACATTCAACATAACTCAACGACAAGATGCCTCAAATCATTAAGAAAACATATGTTCAACATGACTAACCGACGGTGCGAGGGACAAGCGCGATGCTTGTGATGGATCATTGAACGACCATGACGACGCTTGCATGACAATGCATACAACTTCATGTGTGAGTGCAATAGATGTTTACATAGAAAATACGACATGTACATACGAAGCGAAGACCTTGTGCATGACTAGAACATGGTTGCAAGTGTGACATAGAAATCAACATGCGGAAGATGACAGTTGGTCAAATAAGTGAAAAAGAAGCAAGACATGTAGAAGAAACACATGAGATGACCTTTCATGTTTGTGCACATACATGCTACTGAGAATAGGATGATATGATAATAACAAGAAGTCCTGCAAACTCGACTAAGAGGTGTACTTCGGAAGATGTTCTTTACTTACCATACTTACCCCCAAGATGATCATGCATTTGACGGAGTTTGCATGTGGTCTTGATCTTTTCCATTACTCGGTTGCTTGGTCCTTCTCCTCAACTCCTTGGAAGTGATTTCATCATGTCACCTTTTCCTATAGTCACTGAGAGGTAGATCTGCGCAATTTCAACGGACAATGACTGTTGCTGGAATGAGGCCCTGGGAGGCCCTTATGCGTATTTTATGCATGCAAGATAGACAAGACAACTTGGAAAACACTGTGCAATTTTGAGGCTCAGGGCATCGCTGCAGGATAGGGGTCTCGGGAGGACACCTTTGCACAATTTCTGAGTGCAGTGCAGCTGGACTATTCTGCGCATTTCTGGAGAGCAGTGCTGGTTAGGGCCTCTACGGGTTGTGACGTTTCAACAGGCAAGGGAGGTTGGTGTCTCTGCGCACTGTGGGGTTTCAGAAGTTAAGGGAGGAAGCTTGATGGTTGCAAAAACAAAGCGTAGAGTTTCGAGAAGCTATGAGGCTAGGTTGCTTGGGAAAATGGCTAAGTGTGAGATTAGTGAAACATATGAAAACATTGATAGGAATTGACTGTGATCATACACAAACACTTTGTGACACAACATAGACCATCCAGAATACATAAGACATACTTTTCTTGATGCAACAACCTTCGTGACGTGAGTGCGTGAGGTGAGTGTGAAACATGTCTATGTGATGACGACCACTCATAGGCATATAATTCCCTTGAAGAAGACAATATTCCCTTTGTATGACAAAGAACAACCCCTATGCCCAAATATGACACATGCTACATGAAGATGAGAACACGTACAATTCTTGAGATCAAGGAGGAGAGCTTGAAATCATCAACTCACTAACAAGCGACCAAGGATAATCGATCGCAAGATCCGAGCTAAGATCCAAAATTTGCATGCGAGCCAAAATTTTGGAGGGTGGTTGTAGCTGCTACAACAAGTAGTTAAACTATTTTGGTTATTTTAGTTCTTCTCTTATTGAGAATGTGTTGTAATGGTTGCAATGCTCATCGCATCTTTTTGGACTACTCCGCTAGATGTTAGATGGGTATCTCTTGTTTGTGTGTGTTTCTACTAGAGTGGTACTATTGCCTCTGTCTTAGAGGCTCACTTTATTTTCCCTCTGCAGTAGAAGAACCTTGACACACCTACAACTGAAGTCTTACCAGGCACACTTGCTTTTCGAAGGCACATTTTCAATCCTCTCTCTTGCTGACAATTAAAGCCAACGAAAATCTTTTACAAATCTGACAATCAAGCCATATTATGGATGACGCTCCTATCCCAAAAACTGTGAGGTCTAATTGGGACCACATATTGGGGAGACCCCTTGAATGTTGGCGGGCCTAGTACCATCAACATAACCAAAATTAAATCAACAAAAAAATATAATTGATCTGCACCAAACTCTTGTGCTAACTTCAACACCAATTTTAGGGCATTCATTTCACATATGTTGTTGATTTCTTGATGAATTCCATGGGGGATTCACTTAGTGAACCTCTGATATATCACGTGCATTCATGGCATATTAAACAATACCCTTAATTTGACTACATATTGGAAAATACCTCTACAAATCACATTATTTAACCCCCTACCAATATGAACCCAATACAACTTCTCAATTTAAAAAAACCCCTACTTTTACTAGATATTATAGGTACCCATTTCTTCATTAACATTTTTATACCCCTTTATATTTTTTCATTAACTTTAAGCTCCATTTTTTATATCTGCCAATATAAAAACCATTTACCCCCAATATATTATGTCACTTTCTCCTCAATATATATCCCCCAATATGAACTCACGTGGTATGATATTGTTCCCCTAGTGAAGCCCTCGTGATGAATTCCAACTTTAAAAGAAATATTATGATATGAATATAGTTCCTCCTAAGACTCCCTTAGAAGGGTTCCATTACGATGCACCATCAAAAAAATCCCAAGGGATGTTCTTGTTTATTACCTCTTCAGATTGAGAATGAGATATTCACTTCTCATGACATTGTAAATAGGCATTTAAGATGGTTATAGCCTAGACTACAAATTTGAGGGGCAATGTTTATTTGCCTTCACTTGTAGTTCTTTTAGCTCTAGCGTCTCATGTATGGAAAACCAAGTTCTAAATGCCTCTCTAGTTCCTTCACCTTTCCAAAGATTCCCTATCATTTCCATCCATTCTACCTCTTTCAACACCTCCTTGGTAAAAATACATTCCAAGATGATATTGTATATAGTTTCTTCAGTTGGATGACATTGACTACACCAACTTAGCCCAATGAAATACAACTCAAAATAAGAACTCTAATGAAAAAAAAGAAGAATATTTTTGCAAAAAAACACGAAAATTTTCCAAAATCGAAAAGTGACGATGTTGCATAACCCCTTTTTGAGGTTAAAATTCCAACATGTTTTAGCCATGGCATTAAAACCCAAAATCATGATTATAGAAAAACTTAAAAGTTTGACAAATTTCAACTATGGTAATAAGGATCAAGTAGCATGATTCCAAAAAATCTTAAAGTTTCGACATTTTTCAACTATGAAATTAAAACCAAATATCACAAGTACAAAACATTAAAATTTCAACATTTTTCAACCATAACATTGTAAACCAAGTATCAAGATTATAAAAAAATGTTAAAAATCAACAACTAAATCAAAAAGTCATTCAACTAAAATGATCATTAATATACACAAAATCATGAAACACCCTTTAAAAAAATGTCGCAATTCAGTGATTTTAAATTTTTTAATTAAATACATGAAACAAATTAAATAAT
>APFE030338982.1:196785-215438 GCA_000404065.3 Pinus taeda
TGAACCTGACAACTTAAACAGGAGAAATTGAAAATTCATAGCTTGTTGCAATAATATACACGCTTCAGTTTATTAAAACAAACCTGGAGACTTATATTTCTATAACAGAATAAAGAGGACAAGTAACATCAAAACAGAGAATGCGAAACAGAGAAACACGAGGCCTTGGCTACTATCTTTCCTCTGATTAATCTTTCTCGTGCAAGCAATACTACAAGTTGCTTTCAATGTTCAATATATTTCCATCAGTCAACAATGGCATTAAAAAAACATGGTATAATTTGGAAGCCGAAAATCTTTAGAAATTATAAAATTTTCAAGCAGATACAGGGTTTACCTCTCCAGATCTTGTGTACATACGCCCAATAGTGAATCCACGATCACTGTTTGCAATTGGGTTTTCAATCTGTATGATAGACCATGTATTGAGGAGTCCACATAACTTGATTAAATAAACTGGTAAACAAATTTGCAGTAGTAACTTTGCATGTCAACCAGAAAAGCAGACAAATGGCAGAATGTCAACCCACAACGATAAACTGGTAAACAAATGTGCAGTAGTACCGAATTAACTGTTGAAACCGGAGTAACCGAATTACTGTATATTTATAGCTATGCTAGATGATCTCCATCCATTCTGTATCTCTCTGTAAATATCCTCTCTCTGCGGCCTTGTTTTCTGAGGTCATCAGCAACTCGGAGCCGTTTGGCATACATCTGAAGACTGCGACCGTCACCCAAGACTGCGAGAGTGAAGCAAGAACAGGTCAGTAATAGAGCCTCCAAGCATGGGGTAGATGCGGAACCTACAAGAAAAGAGACATCGTTAGCAATTACCAGTATCCAGTGTAAATCAATCTGAATGTAAAAAAAAGGGAGAACCAAATTCCAACTCAGATCTTGACTCTGTCGACTGAACCTCACCTGTTCGCGGCCGCAGCTTACGACCTCGATACAAGCTTCACTGTAGGAAAGTTTGTATGGAAAACCTTCCCCCTTCACACAGTAAAAAGGTTGCGATGGTTGCAAAGAGAAGATGCAAAAAGATCCTGAGCACAAGCTCCTGAATGAACAAGGGAAGCAGCTGAACGTCCGATAGAGAGGGCTTACCCTCGGAGTAGGAGACAACATCGAATGCATCGCCAACTCCGTGTGGGGCATCGAACCATAGGTGGCAGAAGATTAGGGCGAGCACCAACAACTGGCAGCCATCCAACCACAAGACCATTCGAACAAACCCGAAAAATGTTTCATAAAAGTGACATACAGAGAATCGATACATAATGAAAAATGTCATTATTGTCGAGTCCATTGTAAATACATTTATAATCATACGGTGCAGTAGCAAAGAAAATTCCAAACATTTGCACGGAGTTGGAATGAATAAATTCCATGTATCATATCAATACGATAGTGTAATGACAACTGGGTTAATATAGATTACTCCTTTTTTTTTTTTTTACGTGTTATATTGGTAACAATGGGTTTTATGATTAAGGGAGTTACAACTTGTCTTGTTGCTCGAAACTCGATAGGGGGCATATTTTACAAACACATGATTTACTTTAAGGTTATATACCTTATGGATATTTTTTCACATACAAAATATTTCTATATTTTATATAAAATATAAGTATATTTTGATACTTGAGAAATTATTATTTTTGACAAGGTTCAAACTTTGTTTTATTTTTTTCCAGTAGAATTTAGAATAATAGTTTATATACGGAGTCTTTTTTTATTATCTTATTAAAATATTTAAATTAGGACTGTATATAGTGAGTTGTGCAAATTTACAATATCAACTATTTTTTCTCCATTATAAATTAAAAAATATAAAACATACTAACAAAAACCGTACAGTTTAGACTACGCTATTAACGTCGGCCCTCTTTGTATTCTTAACGTTAAATTGACCCAGGTTGGTCAACCCTAAATGTTGTTGGAAACACTGAAATGATGATTATTTTCTTTCTTCAGTGGTACCAAAAAACACTGAAATGACACATTTTTCAAGAACCATTGTACATGTGAGCAATGTTCAGAGCAGGTGTAACACAGTGTGATAAAACTAGATGCAGAGAGCTCGTTCTAAAACCTTGATTCAAGAGATGCAATATTAAAGCTCGTTCTAACGTACACGACATTCAGACATTGCTTGAAAATCAACTTGTGCTGCAGCTCTGTTTGCAAACCTTGATTCAAGAGATGCAATATTGAAGCTCGTTCTAACGTACACGACATTCAGACATTGCTTGAAAATCAACCTGTGCTGTAGCTCTGTTTGCAAGTAAGTTTTCAAAGTTACAGGTACTTCTAGTGTGGCCTATTTCGCGATAGGGTTTCTAGAATTTAATTTCTGTAGTTTCAAAAACTACGTATTACGATTTTATCAGGTCCGTTGTCATTCCAATGCGCTGTCGTTCCCTTCCCCTTCTTAACCACTATCGAATTCAAATGTTTCTGGAATTCGGTTCTCTTATTAAAAGTGAAATATTACCATATGCGTAGATTACAAGAAAGTTTACCATTTAGCTGGCGCACTGGTGATCACTGGATTGAATCAGATCGTTGGATTGTTGGTTTGCTGAAATTGCTGGATCCCTTATGCATATATTTTTGCTCGCTGGATCGCTGGTTCCGGACCAACCATTGCTCAGAATACGACATCGTGGGCATAGACAGCTATTGCACACAACAAAATCAAATCATCTTCCGCACACGACAACAACAACAGCCAGATTTCTCCGCGCCAGAGTTTATTTGCAACCTAACAAACAAATCGGCGACTCAGAACATTCTAGATCAACGGTTTCTGATGGCACACTGCTTAAAGATTTGGACTTTTTGTTTGACTATTGGGCTGGGGCAGGGACTAGCTGCCCCGCAGCCCGTCTTGTTTGATTTTACAAATATTCAAACGAAAAGAGAGGATTACTCATTGCGATGCAATAGATGTATTTTGAATTTATTAATTTTAAATTTTGAACATGTTTTTCATATTATATATAAAATTGGAAAAATTACCTTATTAAATATAAAAACAGAATTTTAGTTTAATAATATAATTTTAAGTTAATATTTGTTAAGATGTGAGTTAGTAATAATTTTGCAAAAAAACATTTTAATAATATATTTATTCAGATCCATTGGAAATATTATTGGAGGTCTCACTTATTATTTTGTTAAATTCCTCACCAAGAAGCTAAAACTTTTGGTCAGAAATACTGATTCATTCGAAAAAGATTCCACCCACTTCATTAATGAGATCAAAAATATTAATCTTGATAAAAATAACATATTAGTGAGCTTTGACGTTATTGCTCTTTACACTAGCATTCCTATTGATGGGGCTATTGAAGTTGTTTGAAAAATTATTGATCCTCACACCTCCAAACTTGTTGAAACTTGCTTCAAATCCACCTTCTTCACCTGCTTGGGCAATGTTTATGAACAAACTTGTGGAGTAGCAATGGGTTCTCCTCTTTCTCCCATTATCGCAAACTTTTTCATGGAAAACTTTGAATCCAAAGCCCTTGAAAGTGCTCCCTTAAAACCAAAAATATGGAAAATATTTGTTGATGACATTTTCATCATGTGGACCCATGGACGTGAAGCTTTGGAAACTTTCAAAAAACATCTAAATAATCTTTTCCCGTCTATAAAATTCACCATGGAATTGGAAAATAATGAGAGCCTACCGTTCCTTGACATCCTCATCACATGTAATCTTGATGGTTCCCGTAAAATAACGCACACAAATTAGTATCTCCATGCCTCTTCTCACCACCATCCTAACAAAAAATTAGGCATTTTAAACACCCTTACAACAAGAGCTTTTCAAATATCTAATGAAGAATACCTTGAGAAAGAGAAATCCCATCTCATAAAAGTATTTTTGAAAAATGGATACATAAAACATCAAGCTATCAAAGTCCTAAATAAAACAAACAAACAAAGAATCTGGTCCCATAAAAAAAATTTAAAAAATAGATAATTTCATTAGTAGAG
This sequence comes from Pinus taeda, assembly GCA_000404065.3. Lineage (NCBI taxonomy): Eukaryota > Viridiplantae > Streptophyta > Pinopsida > Pinales > Pinaceae > Pinus > Pinus taeda. Next base: position 200,797 of record APFE030338982.1, read on the forward strand.
TTAACCTCCCTTATATTCAGGGTACCACTAATAAAATCTTCAATATCCTAAGAAAGCATAAAATCATGACCACCTTCAAGCCTATTAACACAATCCATAACCGCCTAAATTCAGCGAAAGATCCCATTGACCTTTGAAGCCATAAATGAGTTTATCTAATTCCTTGTTCCCATGGGATTCCATATGTTGGGGAGGCAGACAAATCCATCAACACTCGCATCCTAGAACATCTTGATGACATAAAACATAACCGGTTAAAAAACAAACATCACATATGCATTGAAAACACCCAAATTCTCGCTATAGTTGACTACTATTTCCATAGAAAATTCAGGGAAACTATTGAAATTAATAAACATCCCAAAATCCTCAACAAAGATGAAGGTTGAGTCATAAGTAAAAATTAGATACCTACATTGAAATTAATTTCCCAAAATCTTAATAACCCTTAACATGTTTTTCAATTTTATTATCTACTCTCTTGCTTTGTTTTTTATTTTTTAGCTATTATTCCTAAGGCTTCTTAACCCTAATCCCTTAGTTATAAATATTTCTCCTTAAATTAAAAAAAATTCAAAAATTTAATAATAAAATTTATAAAATAAAAATTAAATTCATTAATTATCCTTGAAATCTAAAAAATACATTAATTAACCCTTAAAATTTTATAAAATACATTAAATTAACCTTAAATTTATAAAATACATTAATTATTTTTTGATATTATATCAAATTATTAGTCATATAATTTAATATTATTTACCCTAATTCTCATTTTGAAATATAATTCTCATTAAAAAATTTTATTATTATTATTGAAATTATAATAATACATTAATAATATATCATATAATAATCTTTAGCCATCAAGAAATAATTTATTTACTACATTATTTTAAACAGTTCAAATTCATATCCATGAACATTCCTTTTGTGGGCTTTTCTCTATTATGATCATTTACTTAGTTGGATTTTTTTTATTTCAATAACTTTTTTCCCATTAATATCTAGGTAGATCAGTTTTCCTCACACACTTTTATCCTGTTTTATCCTGATAATGAACTTTAATTGCAAGTTCAAAACGTCAATTTTCAAGTCAATATAGATGAGATTTTTCCAAAAAAGTCACTACAACAAACCAAAATCCCAAAATTTTTAAAATCAGATTTATTTTAATAATATAACTATTTTACTTTAGTTATATATATTTAAAATAAAATAGCAAATCTTAAATTATTATTAATAATAGTTTTTTCACAAAATAAAAAACAATTCCCAAATATTAAATAAGTAACCATAACTTACTCAAACAAACTGACCAAAAATCCAATCTAAAGGAATTCATGTGCAAATATATCCATAGGAATCACAATCAAAGAAGTCTAATTCTTGCCCCACGTAAAATACTATATGGTAGTTACATGTCACTATCATGGCGATATCATTGAGTTGGGATTCTAAATAAAATATCAGCATCTTTTTATATCAGCTTTCCACCAAAATGATAGTGCCAAGAACCTATAAACATGGGATTGGAATGTCGATAAAATCTACATGACATCATTATGGGATAGATAAGATCTACATGACATCATTATGGATATGATTTCATTATAGAAGGCCATGACAACATTATGGGATAGATAAGATCTACCTGACATCATTATGGATATGGTTTCATTATAGAAGGCTATGGTAATTAAATGGATCCTCTGATCAATAATAGATTGACATCTTCATTATCATGGCTGAAGCCCAAAACATTATTTTGGTTGCAAATTTTAAGGAGTTACTTTATCACAATATAGTCTTTACTCTTTTTAAAAAATAAAAAATATTATAGGATGGTTCATTAATATATATTAAAACTTGATAATATTATTTTAAAACTTTATAATAATTTTTTAACATTTTATATAATATAAAAAATTTGAAAATATTACGTATAATAAATTTTAATATTAAAATTTTTTTAAGTTAGGGTTTATAGTCATTTCAATAGTTTACATTTTGAACTATTATGTTAGGAGGGAAAGCTTCACATCATTTCAAGATGTTCTAGTTAAACGTTTTGTAGAATGTTTAGTTTAATTCTTTGCCTAAACGAAATTTTTGTCAAATCAAACACCAAACTATAAACTATCTCTAGTGAATCAAAGAAACATTACTGATAAACCAATGATCAAGGATCCTCAACTATTTGTGTAGAGTGAAAATTTTAGGGGCTAATATTTATAGGCGGCCTAATTTTCCATGTTTTTTCCCAAAGAAAAAGATTCTCCAATTTCCGTTTTTTTCTAAAAATAATTCCCCTAAATTTTATAATGTAAAAGTATTTTACCTTGAAAATCGCCAAACATTTATATAGACTAATATAAAGTAATTATAAATCTAAATATTAAAAGCAAAAAAACATTAGACATTTTACAATTCGCATATTAGGGACTAGTATTATTCGCCAAAGTTTCTAAACTTTAAAATAAACTTCCATCGTTAAAATTTTATCTGCTTGTGAATGCATGGAAATGGGGGAAATGCATCCCTCAGGAAGAAGCCATAGTCAGATACAAACTCAAGACTAATAGGATGAGAAAATATGTCTAATACATGAAATACTGCATTGTTACAAGTCATTTGAGGGTTTTTGGTCCTTGAAGAAAAACCTCATCAACAAGATCGACAATTATTAGAAACCTAAAGTTTCCATTGAAATAAAATTGGGATCCAAGGCTTTCTTTACCACCCTTTTTCACCATCAACCTAATCGACATACAGTCTTTGATAATGGGCCCAATTTCTTCTACTTTGAAGGTTTCAATATTTGTTACTAGATTGAGAAATTCAACCCTAATAAGGAAATTTTCATCTGTGCTCCTATTTGGGTTAGACTGTACTATCTTCCATAGGAGTATTGGGATCCAAAAGTCCTTGAAGTGACTGGTAATTTCATTGGTATCTTTAACAAGATAATGGAAGCCACTAAGCAAGGACACTAGATAGTTTATGCATCCATCTATATTTATATGGATGACCTAATCCTCCTAGCAACCTCAATTTGTCTATCATATCAAGATTTGGGTTTGATACAAATGATTGACTATGAGTGCATACTTTTTCACTACAAAAGGTGTTGTGCTCATGGGCATTTGTTTTGATATTTCCCCAAACACCCTTGGCCCTGACATAGGTAAAGATCAAGAGGGTTTTCTCAAAGTAAACACTAAAACAAAGTAAGGAAGAAAATCTTTCCCCTTTAACTCAGTTGGGCCATCTAACGCCATCCTAATGAGGAACAACTTTGAAACCCTAGGCATCCAAATGAAGGAACCTAATGATTTTCCTCTTAATGGATCTACTTCCAACCGTCATATGGAAGCGCCAAAAGATTTTCCCAAGGAAAATTAAGACTCCAAGCATCATAAGGTAATTTATAATGGCCCTCTTGACAAGGATGGTACAAATGAAGCATGGTAAGGGAAGAAGAGGAGTAGATCACATAGGATAGGGAAGATATGGATCTTGATAGCATTAACTTGGAAAATTTCATGCAGGATTGTTAGCATCAAGACATAAATTCAATAATTCCTAAGCAACTTTCTCAAATTCAAAATTCCCTCAACAATCACAAAGTCCTAGCCCTTATCAATTAGAACACCTCAAGAAAATCCTTTAGTCTAGGAATTGTAGTCAACAAGGGTAAGTCCTTGAAGAAAAAAATAAGGAATGAAAATAAACAAGGCTAAAAATTCAACCTACAACTTCTTGGTGAAATTGGTGATCTCCTTGTAAATTATAGTCAGAACATTCGAATGAGAGATGTTAGAAAAATTATATATATGACAGAGAAATGCAAGACATATAATATGTGGAAAAACACAAACACATAAAACCAGAGAGACATAGATATACGTGGTTCACCCAGTTTGGGTTACGTCCACCCCGAAACAGCCAGTCCTTCCTTTTTATTATCTAGCAAAATGAAGAGACGCAACCTACAACAGATCCGTTGTAGTACTCTCTATTTTCTCTCACATTCTCACCTCTCTGTTTCTCGCTCGAAGAATACACATCTATTACAGCCTCAATACAATGCCCACATACAAAGAGAGGGGTTGCCTTCTAGGGCAAAAAACCCTAAACTGAACATAAATTCTACCATCAGATCATCCACCTAATGAACAACCCAGATTGACTAGAAATTACTATACTCTTACCCCGCACACCCCCCCCACGTGGAGGGGTGTACAATCTTCCTGGGGTATACATCCGGTTGAAACAAAGACCTCTAAATAATCATGCTCCGCACCCAACAAGAGACTCCTTCCAACCCTCAACCTCATAGTCATCAATGACATTTATTTCATGGAACATGTGTTGAGAAATGGCAACAAGAAATTCCACTTTAATTTGTCCTTGAATTAAACTGTGAATTAAAATCGAATTATGTTCTCATAACAACTTGTAAATATTTAATTAAGTTTAATTAAATTAATTAGCTTAGGAATTTCAAGTTGGAAGTATTTTTGTAGTCATGTATATGTTCTCCCTAAATTTTAGGGGTCCAGAATGAGCTTATTTGAGTTGTAATTAGATAGCTCAGTTTCACTGAGTTATAGACAGTTAAACTAGTTCTAAAAGTTTGTGGAACTAGTAAAGGTCTAGTAGTGAGTTGGTGCATTTGTGGATCCTCAGGTGCTACTCCAGCTAACTGAATATTCCCTCATGAGAAACTCATTCATGTCAGTTCAAAGAAAGACCCAATTGATATTAGAGTGTGGGGACAATGTACTATCAGTTGTAGAGTGATCTAAGTTGTACAGGTCATGTATGCAATCAGAAGAGGACCTAGATTTGGATTGCGCAGTTATGGAAGAAGGATTTCCCAATTAAATATGGGCTATTTCTCACAGGAATTGCGCAAGGAAATAGGGGCTCAGCAGGCATAAAAAATTGGCTTAGTGTTGGTTAGTGCAAGCTCGTGAGGCAAAGAGTTGATCATACTTGTGTACAATTGTTCTTGTCAGAACACACTTTATATTATCACTCATATTTATGATTAATGCAATAGATAGTCAAGGTTTTGAGCAATGGCTTTCCCCAGAGAAATATTGTGTTATGTGTCTTTTATTATCTTCCTCTTGTCAATTATTATTTTCATCGATTCTTGGTTTCTGTTGTTTAAAGAGTATAGTAGATTCTTGTCTTGTGTTTTAGTACATTACATGAGTTGTGTATCTACAGGAAAATATACATGGTATCAGAACTAGATTTTTAGAAAAATCTACATGGTATCGGAGCTAAAGATAGTATACTAGAGGAGATTTTGAAGTTTTGAGTTTTGGGCTACATGTGAAATTCGAATTTGCAATACATACTTCAGGATTGGCAGATGGCATTCTATGGTTTGTGGCTCGAGTATGCCTTGGAAGAAAGCTCAAATTATATAGCCTGAAAGGATAGAATGGAGGTTGTGTTGGAGGATAATGGCTTGAAGGAATTCGTTGATAAAGACATTCCTAATCCAGTAGCATCGGATGCATAGAATCTGGCAGAATGGAAGAAGTGTGTGGTGAAGGTGAGGCGGATAATCCTTGAGGGAGTTTGAGACCACATTGTCTCGAGTCTCCATGGGAAGGGAACTCTGTATGCTATGTGAAAAGAAATGACAAACCTATTCCAGAACAACAATGACCATAGGAAGTTGGCACTAAAAGACAAACTTTGAAAAATCAAGATGGAGAAAGGTGAGAGCATTCCAAAATACTCGGCCAAGTTCACTCACTATCGTGATGAGCTTAGAAGTGTTGGAATAATCGTTGTCGGGGATGATAGTGAGCCTAGCTCTCCTAGTCCTTCCCAAGAGTTAGAATAGCTATCAAGGCTCTGTCAATGGGAGGGAGAAGCTACTAGATTGGGAACGACTATGGTTGGATTTGATGCAGGAGGAGATCAGAAGGAACACCAAAGATGGTTCCTCATGAAAGACTGTCGATGTGGAAAATTTTGACTTAGCGAGTAAGAAAAGGAAAGGGAAAGGGAATGCATCCCATTCCAAATTAGATTCTTGCCATGGGGGTAAGAAGAAATACATGACGAAATTTAAGTGTTTTCATTTTCACGAGTTGGGCCATTTTGCTACAAATTTTTAACTCAAGAAGTCCAAGAAGAAGTCCTCAGGAGGAGCGGAAGGTGAGGATTTGGCCTCTCAATTTGAGTTGGACTTTACTTTCATTACATGCATGGTGTCATCAATGATGGGTAGTGTATGGTACCTTGATAGTGGAGCTTCATTCCATATGACTGGTGTCAAGGAGTTGTTTAGTGACATAGAGGAGAAGGATCTCTAGATGCATATTGAGATGGGTGACGACAGGAGGTATAGTGCTATTGGATTGGGCACGATTACTTTTCAGAGGGAGAAGGGTGCTCCTCTCACCTTAAGGGATGTTATGTATGTACCTGGATTGAATAATTACTTAGTATCGGTAACCATGGTTGAGGATAGAGGCTATGATGTGATTTTTTCGAAAGGAAAGGTGTTACTCCAACACATAGCCACAGGTCAAGTAAAGAAGATAGGGATTCGAGTTAAGAATCTCTATAAGCTGGAGGTAGAGGATTATGCTACTTTGAGGACGAAAGCAGAGAAAGTGCAGAGCTGAGACATTAGCAAGTTGTGACACAGACGATTGGGTCACTTGCATCATGGGGCTTTGAAAATCATGTAGCAGATCTCTATTGATCTTCCTAAAGGTACGCTAGAGCAATTTGGTACATGTAAGGGGTGTACTTTGGGAAAATACACCAAGGCTTCATTTCACAACAGAGATAGTCAAGCAGAGTCAATTCTAGAGCAAGTCCATTCAGATGTTCTTGACGATTCTTGACAACATCCACGGCCAAACACAGGTATTATGTTATATTTGTTGACGACTTTTCTCATAAATGCTAGATATTTTTCATGCAGAAGAAGGATCAAACTTTTACAAAGTTTTATAAATTTAAAACATTGGTAGACAAAGAGTCTGGAAAGAAGGTTAAAGCTTTTAGGAGTGATAATAGTGGTGAGTATGTCTCAAATGAGTTTAACAAATTTTGTCCAAGAATAGGGGTTAAATGGAAGTTTATGGCACCCCATAACCCACAGGAGAATGGGGTGGCCGAGGGGAAGAACAAATTAATTGTAGGGGCATCATAGGAGATGTTGCATGATCAGGGCCTACCACTACACTTGTGTGTTAAGGCATGCAACACAATGGTTTATTTGCAGAATTGTAGACCGCATTAGATTCTTGGGATGAAGATACTCGAGGAGGCTTATTCTGGTAAGAGGCCAGATGTTGGTTACTTCAGGATTTTTGGGTCATCGGTATATTTCCATGTGACCAAATATGCATGAAAGAAGCTTGAGTTGACATCAAAGTTGGGGATATTTGTGGGGTACACTGATACACCTCACAACTATCAGGTGTACTTGTTGACCAGTAGGATGATAATGGTTTGAATGGATGTCAGATTCAATGAGAAGAAGTCCATGCGAGTTTCCCTTGAGAGGGAGCTTGAGCCAAATGTGTTTGAGGATCTTTTAGATTCTAAGGTTGAGGAGCCTTAGAATGATGTGGAGTAGCCACATGAAGAGGATCCGGGAGTGGAGGCAACCACTCAGGAAGAGTCTTCCAGAGATGGGAGAAAGCACACCAGATAGGCTGATAGGTTATTGCATGACACACCAGAGAATATGGGAGCACCCACGTCTCAGTGTAGGCAGAGGAGGTCACCTGATAGGTACATTGGATACATGGCTCCTATGAGCGAATGTGTTGATACAAAGCCATCTTCCTTTGAGGAGGCAGTGCAACGATCGGTTTGGGTTGATGCCATGGTGGAGGAGTATGACTCCATAGTTTGTAACAGTGTTTGGGATGTGGTCCCAAGACAAGGGTACAAGTTAGTGGTGAGCTCACGATGGATTTACAAGGTAAAGAAAGTTGCATATGGTAGTGTGGAGAAGCAGAAGGCCAGGTTTGTAGCCCGAGGTTTTTCAAAGGTAGAGGGAATTAACTATGATGAGAACTTTCCTCTTGTTGCAAGGTACTCATTGATCATATATATATTGACACTATTAGCCCAGATGGCTTGGAAGATACATCAGATGGATGTAAAGACAACCTTCCTTAATTGTGCGATTGAGGAAGAGGTGTACATAGAGCATCCTGAAGGTTTTGAGACCTGTTGACGGTGTTGGACCCGCTAACATTCAGGGGATCTCCCTGGTATGAAGTCCCAACTAGACCTCACACCGTTTGGTGCAGAAGTCCCATCTGGTATGATGGCTCGGTTGCCATTGTCTTAAAGGTTTTCCTTAGCTCTTTCTTGTCAACACATGAGAGTGGTCTGCTTTGTCTTTGAACAACGAGGTTCATGTGCCTGGTGAGTGCTAGTGTTACTTGTGTTAAGGTTCTTTCATCACAGAGGGAGAGGGTGGAAGTGAGTCTCCAATCGAAAGAGAAGAGTCTCAGCTCTGTCAAAGACACACAAGAAAACAAGACATGCAAAACTTCCGACAGAGTAGTATACATGGATGTGGAAGTCACAAACACACAAGAAGGGATAGCACGTACAACACTCAACGGAGTAGCCCACAAAAGTGTGATGGTCATTATAACAAGTTTATGGGAAAGGTTATGTCTGATGTCTGGTGAGGTAGCCCACATAGGCAAGACATCGTTAACAACTTATATAACATAATTTCATAAACATATGTTTTAGAACAAACGAAATAGTTCAATTGTTTTAACACAGGTTAAAGAAACATGAATTACAAGTGTTCAAATATTAGTCTTACAAACAGTTACAATACATGTGGGAAAACGTGTTGGCCTATTATTAGGATTTTGAATTTACCAAAAGTTCCAAGACACATCAGTACACCGTACATCACTAACCCCGATAGCGAGGTGTTGGAGCCACTGGTCGCTCCTCAAAGAAAAATCTACAGACTCTCAAGGCTATGTGGGAGGAGCCAAGGTGAAAATTATTTTGCATGTACAAATGAGGGGTATTGATAGCCAAGGGTAAAATTGGCCCTTGTGACTATTTGACTTCCCTCATGACTGTTTGACTTATTTGACTCTTCAACTTTACATGACTCTTCATATTACATGTGGGTCTCTTGGACTTCCACGTTACATTACATTGATTTACAACAGTATGGCCCACAGTAGTGATGTGGCTGAGATGACTCATGACACAAATTGAAACGAAAATGTTGGTATGTTCATGTTGTTAATGGTTTCCATGTCAAGCTGTAGTGCTGCTAAGTGATGGATGTCCTCTTGTTGTATCATACCTTTACCTCCGCATGGAAAGGTGTGCGGAGTCTTCGATGGTCTTGGTGGTTGCTTGATATCGCATGTGCACGTTGCTCCTTCGCTTGTACTTTGGCATGATGCACACATTCATTCGTTCATGAAAAAATATCCTCGCATGCATTCTTCATTTGTTCGTTCGAAATCTCTTTGCATGTGCTTTCCTTGTTCATCTTGTTCATCGCCGCATCATGTCTTATCCATGTACCTGTATCTACAATCATTAATGATGAGACGACATAAAACCCGTAAATCTCCTAGTCTACCATGGTGCATTGTCATTCGCTTTCAGATGCAGGTGACCGGGAGAGAGGACAAGTCTATGAAACTGCGCAAGGCAGATTTCAAGTTGGGATGCCGGCCCTGGGCACCACAGGTGAAAATTGCACAAAAGTCACTGGGCAACTGAGATGGACAATCCGGATCAGTAGTGACTATTCACGAGATTTGGCTTGGTTGGATGGCAGATCTGTGCAATTTTTTGAGGGAAGTAGTGCAGGAAGTAGAGGGGATTGCCAGCAAAAACTATGCAATTCCTCTAGGGAGCTGGCAGTTGGCTTGCTTGGAAAAATTGCAGAAATTTTTTCAAGGAGCCAGCAGTGGGCTACGGGAGTGCTATTGGAAAAAACTGCACAATTGTTGGGAGGTTGGCCTACTGAACATCTATTCGCAATTTATGAGCTGAGCGGGATGTTGGGTAGCAAGGTGAATGTTCATGAAAATTGTGCATTTTTCTGAGCGAGCTGCAGGCCAACAAAATGAGTGACTGGCCGGAAAAAATGCACATTTTTTAAGGGAGACAGTGATGGGCACAAGATTTCTATCTGGCATGTCTGTGCAGTTTCTTCAGTCAACGGAGTGGGCATGCTTTGCATCTTTTGTGCAATGTTTTAGGGGAGTGAGTCTCGAGATTCACCAACTGGATGCTTGGTTGATGTGCTTGCGGGCAACACAGATTGAAATGGCTTGTTGGGAAACTTCTACACTATTATGGGTGATAGTTGGTTGAGTTGATTCTCGGGTTGCGCAGTGCAGACTACCTGGGAGGTAGCCTCAATCTCTGTGTAATTATGGGCAGCAATACATAATCACTGAGAGCTGAAACTACGAACTGCATCTCAGCGGAGGTCCAACTATTGGAGGGTGATCTAGTCATTAGAACTTCAACAAAATGACTAACTGTGTGACCAAGTGAACATGTGCATACACAACCTTGCGAACACACACTCAACATGACTCGACAGAAAGACACCTCAAACCATCTAGGCAACATATACTCAGTGTGATTGACCGATGGTGTGAGATAAAAGTGAGACACTTGTGATATATCGTTGAATGATCGCGATGATGCTTGTGCGACAATGCATACAACTTTGTGTGAGTGCGACAGATGTTTACATAGTGAACATAACTTGTACACAAGAAGCGAGACGTTGTGCATGGCCAGAACATGACTACAAGCATGACATTGTGATCAACATTCAAAAATATGTTCATTGAACGGTCAAGTGAGGAGGGTGAAAAGACTCAACACGAGTTCACGGGATGAACCCGGGTGCTTGAAAACATCAATGAAAAACCCAAGGAAGGCTCCAAAATTGAATGCAAGCCAAAATTTTGGAGGGTGTTGTAGCCGTTACAAATGAGACCTTCGACCATGAGTTGCATGTGTGCCAGCTCAAGAGGGCCTTGTATGGGCTAAAGCAAGCACCCCATGCTTTTTACACTACGATCGATAGCTACTTCACCAGGTTGGGCTTCACCAAGAGTGAAGCGAATGTAAACATGTACCACATAGTGGTGGAAGGTAAATTGTTGATCATTTTGTTATATATCGACCATTTGATTTTGACAGGTGATGATCAGTGATCAAGTCTTGCAAGGAGGACCTTGCAAGAGAGTTTGAGATGAAGGACATGGGGCTCGTGCATAACTTTCTAGGCATCGAAGTATGGTAGGGTGATAGGGAACTATTTTTTTCTTAGGGAAATTATTCCAACGATATACTTAGGAGGTTTTGCATGGAGAACAACAAACCCATGGAAACTCTTCTAGCAGGTAATTGAAGGAAGGAGGATTCTACTTCAGGGGAAGTAGTGGAAGTTATTGTTTATAGGAAGTTTGATGGTTCACTCATGTATTTGGTGAACACATGACCCGATATGTGCTATGTAGTTAACCAACTTAGTCAAGAAATGGTTAGGCCTACCAAGCTATATTTTAAGGCGGAAAAGCATGTGTTGAGATACCTCAAGGACACTATTCAGTATAGATTATGGTACATACAGATAGAGGGAGTGAAGCTTCAAGGCTTCACTGATGTAGATTGGGCAGGGAGTTCATCTAACAAGATGAGCACATCAAGAGGGATCTTCAGTATTGGGTCAACAACAATTTCTTGGTACAACAGGAAACATACATTGGTTGCACTCAGTTTGGCAGAGGTAGAGTACATGGTTTCAATTCAAGCAACATGTGAGACCATCTTGATGAGGAAGATTCTGGTTGGCTTGTTTTGTTAGCAGATGGATCCAATAGTGATTTATTGCAATAATGAGATTTGTATCAAAATCTCTGAAAATCCAGTTTTTGTTTGATCAAAGCATATTGATATATGATATCATCATCTCAAAAATTGTATATTGAATCAAATAATGTTGTTGGAGTACATTCACACAGAGGATCAAGATGTTTCCATTTTGACAAAGGAATTTTCAAGATGTAAATTCGAGTTTCACAGAGAAAGGATCGTGGTCGCTGATAATCCCTTTCTTGTTGAGAGGGAGTGTTGAGAAATGGCAACAAGAAATTCCAGTTTAATTTTTCCTTGAATTAAACTGTGAATTAAAACCGAATTCTATTCTCATAATAATTTGTAAATACTTAATTATGTTTAATTAACTTAATAGATTAGGAATTTTGAGTTGGAAGTATTTATGTAGTCATGTATATGTTCTCCCTAAATTTTAGGGGTCCATGATGATTTTAGTTGAGTTGTAATTAGATAACTTAGTTTGACTGAGTTATAGACAGTTAAACTAGTTCTAACTGTTTATGGAACTAGTAGAGGTCTAGCAATGAGTTGGTGCACTGGTGCATCCTCAGGTGCTACTCTAGCTAACTAAAGATTCCCTCATGAGAAACTCATGCATGTCAGTTTAGAGAAAGACCCGGTTGAGACTAGAGTGCAGGGACATTATACTATCAGTTGTAGAGTGATTCGAGTTGTACAGATCATGCATGCAATCAGAAGAGGACCTGGATTTGGATTGTGTAGTTATGGAAGAAGGAATTCCCAATTAAATATGGTCTATTCATCACAGGAATCGTGCAAGGAAATAGGGGCTCAAAATGCAACATAAATTGGCTAAGTGTTGGTCAGTGCGGGCTTGTGAGGCAGAGAGTTGATCATACTTGTCCGGAATTGTTCTTGTAAGAACAAGCTTTGTCTATTTGATTATCTTCCTCTTAGAAGAAAGTCTTTAGGATTAATCACATTGTTAGGATTTGGTTGACATTTCGAACCTACTAATGTGGTTCATCCCCATGATGAACCATATTAGTTGGTTCAAAACGTTGACCAAATCCTAACAATGTGATTAATCTGAAAGAATTTATTATACATTATGGATCACAAAATTCTTAGATCTATATTCCTCTTTTCGATTATTGTTTTCATTGATTCTTGGTTTCCATTGGTTAAAGATTAGAGTAGATACTTGCCTTGTGTTTTAGTACATTACATGAGTTGTGAATCTATAGGAAAATCCAAAATATGCAAGGGATAAATGGTGAGATCAATAAAATACTCTTACGAATAAAGATCAATAAAGAAGATCCTGACATTCTTCTTCTCCAAGAAATGAAATCAACTTTAGAGTTAACGAAATCACTCTATAAGTGAATATAAAAAAACGTTATTATAAGCATTAGATGTTTGAGGTTCTTCAAGGAGCTTGGATCTCCTTTGGAATGAAGACAAGCTCTTTGCAAAAAAGTATGGTCTCTTGTCTCATTTCCTCCTCATGGGACATCCCACCCAAGGAATAATTATTAATTTGTATCCGCCTCAATCCTCCATTGAAAAACTTGACTGCTTTTGCAGTCTCTATGATTTTTAACCTATAATTGGAAAAGCTAATTGGATCCTTAGTGGTGACTTCAACCTAATTATCTATTTTGTACAGAAGGAGGAGGAGTTCAATGTTTGGATCTAGAAAATAAAGTATCCTCTTCATTTATCTAATTACATATGAATATCATGGACATTCAAACGATTAATGACATTTTTACAAGGACGAATCATAGAGGAGACGCACAACAAACTGCTACCAGGATTGACGTATTTTTAGTACCAAAAATTTTCAGGACAAATATGAGAGGCCATTATCCTTCTACCTGTTGGCTCAAATAATTGGGCCATCAATCTTCTTTGGAATTTGTTGGGCATCCCCCAAAAATCTCCCTTTTGTTTTAAGAAATTTTGGGTGGAATACATATATTTCTAGAAAAACATTAGCACAAGGTGGGAAGAAGACAAAATTAAATGAGGAAATCTAATGTAGATATTCCAACAATACTTAAATAATATGAAAAAAAATGGGAACATAATATGCTTTGTTAACATTTTTCACTCTCAGAAGAAGCTAGAAACTAAGATGGAAAAAATTTGTCATTCTTCATGGTATATCCATAGAAATCGACCACAAAGATTACCCAATTCATTAGAAACTTGATGCATGATACTAGAAAGAGGGAATTTGATAGTGGAAAAAATATAGATTTTTATGGTTGAATGAAGGTGAGCACAAAATAAAATTCTTCCACATAACCATGATACAAAACAAACACAATAATAGAATTATTGTTCTTAAAATTGCTCTAGGAATTCTCTTTCCTAACACTATGATATTGAAAATTATCTCACTTGATTTTGCAAATCCCTTTTGGAGGAGCCTTTTTCAGATTGATGATTGGTCATCTCAAAAATCAGTTGTCATATCCCTCATCTCATTTTAGAGGTCCATAGTGATAGTGTTATGTTTAGTCAATTTTAGTGTTCCTAAATTGATGTCATTAATTGTCAACCCGGGGCTCGTAAGCTGATGAAGTGAAGGTGTACTATATGTACTTAAGCAACCTCTTAGAGCTTTTTGTCGTTTGGGGTGTTGTTTGTGGTTAATTTATCTTCCTAAGATGGAGTGATGTATTTATAAACAGATGAGTGATGGGGTGTGTAAGGTGAATTCTAGATGAGTGAAGGTGTGTGATTAG
>APFE030338984.1:0-24590 GCA_000404065.3 Pinus taeda
AGAGGCCACATGCCCCTCTAATATGGCATACCCCATGTAGGGTAGTTGATAGCTTGCCAGTATTTGAACTTGCTATGTTGTATATTTCTTTAACCCTGGCCCTTGAATTGTGGGGGAGAGTAGGGAATTGAAGTAATATTTCCAAGTAGTGTGAGTTCAAGAAGATATAAAGGGTAAACCTTGAGAGCTGAGAAAGGTCTAGTGGTACGAGGTAGGTCAATGCAAACTATGTATTAATTACTTGCATGTTACATCAAGGCAACAATAATTATGGGTACAAATGTTTATTTCCCAACAATTTGACTTTAGAAAGATATGAAAGGTAAACCTTGAGATCCATTCAAGGACTAGTGGTACTAGGTAGGTCAATGTAAATTATGTATTAATTGCCTCTACACTATAACAAGGAAACAATAATGCTAGGCACAAATTTTGGCTAGATCTGAGAGGCCACATGCCCCTGTAGTATGGCAAACCCCATGCAGGGTAGTTGATAGCTTGCCAATACTTGAACTTGCTGTGTTTATTGGATTGATAGTTTGTATCCATAGAAAATTCTAGGGGTGAATCTTAGCCTATGGGTGAAATGAAAAACACTTTAACTTAGAACTAGACCACACATTGCCTTACCAAAATTATGTGCGTTGGTACCAAGTTGTAATAAACACACAATAATTTTAATATAAAAAATAAAACAATAAATGAATTGACACATATTAACTAAATTACATGACTAACCTCTCAACCATTATGACTAGTCAATGCTATGTACACCATCACACGGCTTTGTAATTATATCATTCATCTCATATCCTCCCTTTTTTTAATACATGAGAAATATCTTTATATTCCATATGAGGAATACACATATTTCAGTCCTCGAGGGATTAGTTAGACAACAAGGCTCATATCCATTACAATAAATACTCGTTATGAGTTCAACACATTGTCACATGTAGGATTTCTCCCTACCACCTGCGCTAAAGCTAGTTGACTTTCTGTGAGAAATATCTGTATATTCCATATAAGGAATATACTTGTTTATGTTCTTGATGTATTAATTAGCAAGTCTTGAAGCCATTACAAGAAATACTCGTTATGAACTTTGTTAGCCCTTTACAAAGTTTTTATTATTCAGTGAAAGGTTCGCCATGATTTTACAAGATAATATAATTTGGTGAGAGATTCGCGATGATTTTACAATATCATATAATCTAGTGAGAGATTCACCAAAAATATTATATATACATATTATATTATTGATACAATCGCCTTTCATTTTTCCATGTATTGTGGGGATTCGTCCATTTATTACACATATAAATTTAGAGGGGTTCTTAATTTTTTTTTTTTGGCCATTTCTAAGTAGGTGGATCGAAATACACCATGTAGGATTAATTTTACCATAGTAAAATCAGTTTCACCATGGGAAGCAATTTAGTAAACAATTTTTATTAAATTATATTCTGATTAAAATAAAATAGAAAAAATTATTCCTTGTAACATTTGACTAAATCCCATAGGAATAATTAAATAAATCACTATTTATTTATTATTCCTTATTTCCATTATTGGAATAATTATTAAATCACTATTTAATAATTATTTAAATTTCACACCATTCTTAATCCTTACGAAATAATTAATAAATCATTTTATTTGTTAACTATTTCTAAATAAAGTTATTTGACCATTTTGAATATCTCTTCGCTCTCCAAAAAATATAATAAAATATTCCTAACGGTTAGATCTTGATTTGGTCAATATTATTTTATTATTCTCCATTTTCGATACTAAATCAATACTTTATTATAAATAGGAGGGTTTTCCATTAATTATTCACCATGATCGTTATCATCGTCACCAATATCGTCTCTTTTCTTTTGAGCTCCCATTTGATTTATTCACATTGTTCTGGGTTTTTCACACGTTGAGAGAGAAGATCAATTACTAAATCATCAAGGACATCAAATGACCCATCCCACGGAGTGGGATTTGCAGACCCTTTTGTAGATCTCCTTCACCAGGTGTCATCAATAAAATAATTTATTCATCTTAAAGTCTTTCCATTTGGGTTATTGCATTGGATATCTATATTATTGTTACTTCTTTGGATTGTATATGTTATTTTTTTTGCTGCAGGTTTTTCCACTTTTATTGCAAATCTAAAGTGTAAGCAGCCGTAGATTGTTGTTAGGGTTTTTGCACAACCTATTGACTAACTTAAGTGGAGTGTTTTTGGTACACCTTCCAAGAAATTTCACACTAACAATAGGGACTTTAAAGGATAACATCCAACATGAGGTTCACCTTTGGGAACCTGATTCATTGGAGAAGGCATTTAGGGTGGAAAGAAACGTTGAAAAAAAATTATGACAACAAGGAATTCTACCACTCACAACTATAAATATGGAAGTGTTGCTGCTCCTAGTGTTCCATAATCTACAAGGTTGACACCACAATAATTGGAAGAAAAAAAGAGAAAAAGGGCTTTGTTACAGTTGTGATAGCAAATACACTAAAGGTCATAAGTATGTTGAGAATAAATTATTTTACATAGACTGTGAAGAGGAGGAAGAAAAGGATCATGAAACATAAAAAGAGGAGGATATACACCAGGAACTAACCCCAGAGAAAGAAGAAATGAATCCGTCCATATCTTGGAATGCCTTGGTAGGAAATACCACTCCTCAAAATCTCAAGTTATAAGGATATATCAAGAAGGAAGAGGTAATAGTGTTGATTGATTCAGGTAGTACCCATAATTTTATTCATTGTAAGATAGACAAGGAATTGAGTTGCTTCTTATATATAACACTAGAGTGTCAAGTGATGGTTGCAAACGGAGGAACTATAAATTTATTTGGAAAGTGCCATAATATCAAGCTAACCATGGGGGAATATATATTGAATAGTCCAATGATTTCCATTCCAGTGGGTGGTGTTGATGTTGTACTAGGAGTCCAATGGTTAGAATCCTTGAGGACAACAACTTTTAATTTTCAAGAACTTTTCTTGAATTTTTTTAGGAAGGAAAGGAAGTTAAATCAAGGGATATCGTAAGAAAACTAGGAAATATAATCATCTCTAATGGCATGAAGAAGCTTCTAAATAAAGAACAATGAGGCTTAATTGCACAATTGTGCTCACTAGAGATTCAAGCACCAGAATCATCTATTTCTCCAAATCTTCAAAACGACTTAGATAATCATTCCAAGGTATTTGAGACTCCCAAAAGCCTCCCACCTATTTTTGATCATGATAATGTTATTAATTTGATTCCAGGAAGTGATCCTCCAAAGAGTGAAATTGAATGTATAGTTGCAGACATGCTAGAGGGCGGTATAATTCAACCTAGTCAAAGTTCTTTCTTTGCTCCAGTAGTAAAAGGATGGATCATGGTGTATGTGTCAAGATTATAGGGAGCTCAGCAAGATCACTACTAAAGATAAATCTCCCATTCTTGTCATTCACGAATTGTTGTATGAATTACATGGAGCAAATTACTTCACCAAGCTGGATCTTCATTCAGGATATCATCAAATTAGAATGAAGACTGAAGAAATTCTGAAAACAACATCTAGAACTCATGGGGGTCATTATGAGTTTTTGGTCATGCCTTTTGGCCTTACTAATGAACCTTCCATATTTCAAGGTTCGGTGGATTCCATTTTTAAACCCACCCTTAGAAAATTTGTGTTAGTATTTTTTTGATGATATACTAATCTACAAAAAGCCTTGGAAGGATCATGTTCAATATGTTGATATGGTGCTCAAACTATTGGAGGAGAACCAATAATATGCAAAAACCTCCAAATGTTTCTTTGGAGTACAGGAGGTAGAATATTTAGGTCATATTTTATATCATGAGGGTTTTAACGTAGACCCTAACAAAATTAAATCCATTAAGGAATAAAAAATCCCCACAACCATAAAGCATCTTCGAGTATTTCTTGGGTTAACAGGATATTATTGAAAGTTCATTAAGAATTATGGGAGAATATCAGAACTTATAACAACATTATTAAAGAAATATGCATTTTATTGGACTCCAGAAGAAACTAAGGCATTTGAACATCTTAAAGAGGCAGTGTGTCAAGCACTGGTCTTAACTATGCCAGACTTCACAAAAACCTTTATTGTGGAATGTGATGCCTCACGAAATGGAATTGGTGTTATTTTAATGAAATAAGGAAGACCCGTTGCTTTTGTAAGTCATCCAATCAAAGGAAATTATTTACAGAGACCGATTTATGAGAAGGAAATGTTGGAAATACTACATGCACTAAAGCAATGACAACGTTACCTAATGGGAAGACACTTCAAGTTAAAAAATGATCATGATAGTCTTAAATAATTTTTGGAACAAATATTGCCTTTAGAAGAGCAAGAAAAATGGGTCACAAAGATCTTAGATTAAGACTTTGAAATCATATGCAAAAAAGGGAAGAAAAATGTTGTTGCAGATGCACTCTCAAGAAAGGATGAGGATGTGGAAGCATTTCTTTGTGCCATTTATAGTATCCAACCTGATTGGATAATCGAAGCAAGAGATGAATGGAAGAATAATGAAGAGGTGTGGGCACTCATTCAAAATTTGGAGTAAGACCCCGGTCCATTTGATACATTTAGATGGAAAAATGATTCATTGTGGTATAAAGATCACTCATATCTTTGTAAGAATTCCCAACTCAAACAAAATATTCTTTTGGAATTACACACCTCCCCCTTAGGAGGGAAATCGAGATTTTTAAAAACTTATCACATGATCAAGAAGGATTTTTTTGGGAGGGCCTTAAATTTGATATTCAAAGTTTGTGGAAGAATGTTTGGGTTTACAACAAAATAAGGTTAAGACAATTAAGACCCCTGGTCTTTTACAACATTTATCCATTCCAGGTTAGTGTTAGTAGGAGGTCTCAATGAGTTTTGCCACAGGTTTACCTAAGTCTTAAGGAAGGAGTGTCATCATTTTGGTAGTTGATAAACTTACTAAGTATGCAAAATTTTGTGCATTATCTCATCCTTTTAAAGCCAGTACAGTTGCTACTGAATTTATGGAAACAATTCAAAACCTACATGGAAACCCAAAGATTATTTTAAGTGACAGAGATGTCATTTTCATTGGAAATATTTGGACGAAATTGTTTTCTTGTCTTGGTACTCAATTAACTCATAGTTAATATTATCATCCTCAATCTGAATGGAAAACTGAGATAGTGAATAAATGTATGGAAGGATATCTTTGTTGTTTGTATTTGATAAACAAACACAATAGGTCAAGAGGCTACCTCTAGTTGATTGGTGGTATAATAATTCCTTCCATACTGTAGAAACAATTAACCCATTTATGGCACTTTATGGATATCACGCATCGTCCATCACATCATCTTTAAAAGAAAATTTTAAGGTTCAAGAAGTGGAAGATCACATCGAGCATCAACAACAAGTTCTCCAACTCTTAAAGGATAACCTCACTCTGGCGTAGAATCAAATGAAACAACAGGAAGATCAACATCACAGAGAAATAAGTTTTGATGTAGGTGAATGGGTATTTTTATGGCTACAAACTTATAAACAAATGTCCCTCAATCAAGCTAAGAAGGATAATAAATTATCACCCAAGTATTCTGGTCCTTACAAGGTGTTGCAAAAGATTGGTACTATGGCATACAAATTGGAGCTTCCTGCATCTTCTCAAGTACCACAATTTTACATGTTTCATACTTAAAGAAGGTTATTAGTGACAAGCTCCCAGTTCAAACAATATTACCAAAGCTTGATGAAGAAGGAAAACTCATATTGGAGCCTGAAGCGATCACAGAAACAATAACTTGAAAATTACGAAATCGGTCATTTTCAGAGTATCTCATTAAGTGGAAGAACTTACCCGCTATTGATTCCACATGGGAGGATGAGAATTTTATACAAAAGCATCCAGAACTACTCAAGAGTTTAGGAAAATACCTTTTTTTGAAGGAGAGGGGCATGTTAAGTACCTATAATAATAGTGTAGTCCCCTTATTGTTGTTGTTAATGTAGCCCCCATATTGTTATTTTTGTACCCCATAGAAGCCACTATTGTTATTGTTATCCCTTTAGATTATTATTGTTATGTAGGATCTGATTATATTGTGACCTATTAGACTCCTATATATAGAAAGGAGTTCTTGTCATTTGTATCATTCAAGAACTGTTCATTTTTGTGATGTAAAGGAGGTCCCTCCTCAAAGAGGCTAATTTTGAAGTCGTTTATCTATATCTTTTGTGATCTAGTTACATAATAGAAACATTTTGAAAAGTGGTCCACAAGGATATGAGGGTTCTAGCCTTCAAAAAGAGGGTAGGAGTTCCCTTCTAGTACGAGCCAGTAAATGAGTTCAGGGGGTTGTAGCTCCCTTCTAGTGGGTGCTTGAGAATGAGTGGAGGTTGTATCCTCCTAAATGTGGGTGTCTGTGTGCTGGTAAGAATATGCACTAGTACAAAATGTAATGAATATTTTCTTTATAGAATAAGAAAGAAGACAGAGACAATAATAGCGGTGGTTTTCTCCCACATTAGGTTTACACATAAAATCCTGGTGATCTATGTGTGTTGATTATGTGATGTGATTTATTTGTTCTTTACTGCATATTGAAGGGTTAATGAATTAATAATGCAATGGTTAAGTTAACTCACCAATGGAAATTTTCACAAATTAAGTTATCTGGATATACGCTGATTGCATTCACTAAAGTCATGTGCATACGTTGGTTAAATGAAGAACAATAGCATACATAATTCTGAATAAGAAATTGAAATTTAAAGTGAATTAAAAGTACTAATTCACTGCCGCCTCCCCCCGGTATTTTTCCTAACAGATGGGAGAGAAAGGAAGAGTGATAGGACTTGAGAGGGAGGGAGAGAGAGAGGGAGGTAATAATAAAGACATATAGAGAGTGAAAGATGGAGAGAGAAAGAGAGAGGAAGTGCCAAGGGAGATGGAAAGAGAGAGAGAGAGGGAGTGACAAGGGAGATGGAGAGAGAGGGAGAGATGAGAGTAGGTGGGAAGATAGATAAAAGGGGAGTCAAAAGGAGAGAAGGGGAAGAGAGAGAGATGCAGAGGGAGAGGGAGATGGAGGAAGATATACGTATACATGGAGAAATAATGTGTATGTTTGCAAGGTGATATAGAGAGATGAAGAAGGAGAGATAGAGAGAGATAGAGATATAGATGGAAATGGGAGAGAGGGAAGAAGAGAGAGATAGAGGGAGGGAGGGAGAGATTGATAGATATGGAGAGAGAGAGAGAGAATGTGTTTCTAGGGGGGTGAGATACAAAAAAAAAGAAGGAGAGATGGTGGGAGGTATCGATATAGATGGAGGGGGGAGAGAGAGGGAGGTAAATTTCTTGAATTAGATGGATTGATTTTAGTGTACAAATTCTAATTTCTAAGCCTATTTGATTTCTAGCAAATTAGATGCACTGATTTCTGTGTAGATGTTGATTTCTAATTCTATTTCATTGCTTGCATTATATGCATTCATTTCATTAAATATGTTAATTTATAATCTTGTTTGATTGATCTTACATTAGATGCATTGATTTTAGTGTAGATGTTGATTCCTAATCCTATTCATTGCTAGCACTAGATGGATTGATTTTAGTGTAGATATTTATTTCTACTCCTATTTGGTCACATCGATTTCAGTGTAGATTTTGGTTTCTAATACTATTTGATTATTTACATTAGAATCATTGATTTTAGTGTAGATGTCGATTTCTCATCATATTTGATTGCTTGCATTAGATGCATTGATTTCAGTGAAGATGTTGATTTTTGGTAAATGATGTAACTAGATATATGGTGTACATTAATTTCAAGGTAATTAGTTTAACATTGTGCATTGATTTTAGTGTAAGCACAAAAAAAATATTGATGATGTGCATTATGACTAAGTTTTTGTAGGTAACCTCAAACAAAATATAATAGAATAAAACTCGTATTTGTAACTTTTACATCTCCACATCTTCTAAAATTGAATATATAACTTATTTCAATATTATTTGAGTTTTTAAAAATTGAATAAAACTTATTTCCATCATAATGTATTGATTGAAAGACTTGGATAACTAGTAAATTTAAGAAAGTTGATAACATTATATAAAATTATAGAAATGTTGTCATATATTGTTTTATGACCTATATATTAAATTTCAATACAATTGACTTATATCATGTTATGACTAAGCTCTTATAGAAAATCTCAAAATAGATAATGTTAAATAAAACCTATTTGTTGTTTACATGACATCTTTTGATTAAAATTGAATTAAACTCATTTCAATCCTATTTGTGTTTTTTAATTGAACTTTGAGATAAGAAATTAATTGAAATACTTTAAAAAGTTGTCCATGCAACGGTATATATATATATATATATATATATATATATATATATATATTTGTGTGTGTGTGTGTGTGTGTGAGACTTTATAATTTAAATAATTTATTTTTAAAATTGAGTTGTAATAACATATATGTTGATTGCAGTAAAATACATCTACAAGCCAATATGTAGCATGATTGGAATTATTTCCATGTTCGATATTAAATTGGTACATGATATATTTTAGTTCATTTTAAGTGTCAAAGTGACTTTCAACATAACATAATATTGTACTTATTTTCTTAGTCTATGAAACTAGAAATAAAAATTGAACATATATTAAATTACTAATAAAGGTTATAGTACATAGAAAAATGATTAAACTATCAAAATAATTTTAACGGATCCATAAACCTCAAAAATTAATGAGCATCCATAATTAAAATTAATAGAAATCCATCAGCTAAAATCGTGAATACATGTATCAATAAACTATCCATATGAAAATATATACAAATTACAAATATCACATGAACATCCATAAATTGAAATAAT
Source organism: Pinus taeda (assembly GCA_000404065.3). Classification (NCBI taxonomy): domain Eukaryota; kingdom Viridiplantae; phylum Streptophyta; class Pinopsida; order Pinales; family Pinaceae; genus Pinus; species Pinus taeda. The sequence continues at coordinate 8,925 of APFE030338984.1, forward strand.
AAGCATCCATAAATTGAAATAATAAGCATCCATAAAATAAAATAATTTCCATGATGTACATCCATAAATTTTCCATGTATGAAAATATAAAAAGTTTGTATCGCACATGTGAATGTGCCCTATGAAATGAGCCTGAAAATATACAAACTATGACACTCTAAGTAGTACCATAACTCCTATGTGATTTTTGCCACACAAAATAAGTGTCCATAAGCTAGTACTGCAATATAACACATTCAAATTCAAAATATTCAGATCATTATTTGTACAAAATAAATAATATGGAAATAAATGAGATTGAACCACATTTTTAATTACATATACATGAATCTACTAACCTCAATCGAGTCTAAATGCAAGTTAGATAGGATGAGGGTTTTGATCATGAATCTGTTTTTGGTGCTCCCTTGCATGTGGCTCGATGATTGGTGCCTGCATCAATAGAAATGCATCATTAGTGCCTCTAAACCTAACATCCCACTCATGTCTCCACATAACAATGGCTTCAACGACACTTTGCATATTGCCCTGTGTGCACAATGGCAAGTATAAATTACAATTAGTCTACAAATTAATTAGCATATATGTGTAACTTAAAAAAAGAAAATGTTGAATCTTAGGAATAAAAAATTGGCAAGGAAAAATTATAATAAGTCTACAAATTAATTAGTATATATGTGTAACTTAAAAAAAGAAAATGTTGAATCTTAGGAATAAAAAATTGGCAAGGAAAAATTATAATAAGTCTACAAATTAATTAGTATATATGTGTAACTTAAAAAAAGAAAATGTTGAAATTTAGGAATATTTTTTTTACCTCAATTGTTGCTACATATGGTTGTACATAGTGACTGTCCTCCACATTAGTTAACATAGAAGGTGGAGGAGAATCCATGCAACCATGCTTTGTTTGAGGATGGTCTGGATGATCAAATGCCCCCTCAAATGACCTCACAATATCATCCATGTAGTTGGGATGTGTCAACATGTTGTCATCAACTTATTAATATAAATGCAATCTAATACAAACTAAATTTTTTAATATAAATAATTATGAATAATTTGACAACAAGAATCAAAATTTTTGTATATATATGTCCCTGGTATGTGTCACGTAGGTCATGCATCCTCCAAGTCTCATGAGTGACATCACGATACATACATGTATATGTCAAAAGTTGGTCAAAGTGTAAAATCACGAGAAATGCATCATCATATAAGAGCACTGGTGAGTCATGAGGCAATGGTGCTGGTATCCTAATTTCTCTATCCAATGCAACACGCGCACTAGCCAATGATGTTTGCATGTTGTCCGCAATAGTCTCCCCGGTCTCACCACTAAGTTGAGATAACTCCTCTAGATTTTGCGGTAATACCAAGCTCTGAGACGGTAGTGGCAAGAGTCTCAGAGGTGGTGGTATAGGCCCAAGGTCCCTACGAGCTCCCTTGCACTCATAGGTGCATCCAAAGTTCGGTCCATAATAACGAGATCTAGTATCAGTGTAATTCAACCTCATATGTAACACAAACTCTGCATATAAATGCTTAGAAAAAATAAATAACGACCTAGTCATTGTGGTGGAACTGGCCCTAAACTCCAATGAATCTATCATACACAAAAGGGGCTACATGAAAATTACTAAAATATTTCAGTGGAATCAAACCTTTATGTCTCACAGGGAGATCCATAGGGATGTTGAACAACTCCCCAAAAACATCAATGTACTTAGTGGCCTCTTTCACCACCTCCCAAGAATATGGACCTCTAAGCTCATGCCTCTTGATCCTCTATATGGACTATAAAATGTGGTTATGTCAGTCTGAATTTTGGAATGTATCAATCAACCTATTGATGTTATCCAACATCAAAGACAATGCAAGATAAGCCATTGAATTAGTAGGAATATTCTCTATCTTTGTTGTGATCTGTGTATGATGGGTCATAACATCCTCAAATGTGATATGATTTATAGCATCATCCCACGAAAGGATCGACGTTGCACTCAGATCCGCAACTTCAGCTTGCTAAGGGCTTGTAAATCATAAACATGATTTAACACACACACACAGACACACACACACACACACACATATATATAATTAACAAATTAGAAGCATAATAACATATACATTAAATTCAAACACATAAGTTGAAGACAATTTAAAAATAAAGACAATTTCAAGACATAAACACAAAGTTTAAAGAGGATTTAAACATGTAGGAGGTGTACCTGAAATAGGTGAAGAATGTCCACTAGATGTAGCATGATCATCAATGGAGACAGAAACATTGCCTCTGACAATTTGACTAGTGCCGGAGGTAGGATCTATGAGGGGAACATGAACTCTTGGTGGGCTACGTGATATATCGTGAACCTGACCATGTAACAAAATCACTCACACTATGATGGCCTACAATTGGGGCATGTATATGGGATGCCACAACATATTACATATAATACATATAAACTAATCCAAAAAGAAAATGTTGACAAAAAAACCATTTCTAAACTCAAGTAGAATAATCTAACCTAAAGTCATAAACTTTAGAGTCTATTTTTTGATAATTTATCAACCAAAGGATTGAGTTCCATGTAAACACAATTGAAAGAAGTGATCAAGTATACCTTCAATTTTTTTATCGTTTCTAAATAATGCATTTTATTTATAGTGCATAAATATGTAAATATATATGTAACAAATTTAAATAAACCTATTTACAAAAGCAATAAAATTTCATGCCAATCAAATACTACAATATACTTTAAGTTCTTAATGTTTGACTTTGACACATGACATGTACTAGGTGCAAACACATGAAGACAATGTTTCTTGTACAACACATTACATAATGAAACAATATGGTACAAATTAGAAAATAGTCTAAATGCTTTTATTCACTAGACCAAATGCATTTTTCATGGTGGATTTAATGTATCTATCAATGATGGATTGTTGAAACATGAACTTATATATATATATATGTGTGTGTGTGTGTGTGTTATGTTTTAAATAATTATATGTTATGTTATAAACTATGCTATGTTTCTTTCTCTATATATATTATGTCAAATAACTTTATGTTATGATAAATAGTTATAGAATTATCTTAGAGTTATATATATATATATATAATAATTTAGTTTAAATAATATAACTATTAGTGTGTTATGAATTATAGTTATGGTTATGTCTGTACATGATATCTATATGTGTGGGCTGAGTGACATGTTTAAATTATATATTAGTTAGATATTATATATTATTAAGTTAATTTTTTTGTTATATATAGTGAAATGTGTTTCTAGTTTATATATTATTATATATATATATATTATATATATATATATATAATTTGTCTTGGCCAAGATAGCATAGAATGGATAAAAACAAATGTCGTAAATTTTGGATATTTATTTTTGGAAATAAATTATAATTTTTATTTTAAAAATATATTTTTAAATATATGAAATAAATTTTAATATTTTCAAAAATTCCAATAAACTATTTAAATTATATAAACAATTAAATAAATTACCAAAAAAAAAACCTAATTAAATTTAATACCATAAAAAAACAAAACCTAATTTAAAATAACTTAGAGATAAGAAATAAATAATTAAACACAACTAAAAAAACAAAACCAAACAAATTTAGACTAAGTTGGAGATAAGATTGAGCTACATAAGACTAACCGACAAAATATCATGGGCACACTCAACGATTCAACAAAACCAAACAAATTTAGACTAAGTTGGAGATAAGATTGAGCTACATAAGACTAACCGACAAAATATCATGGGCACACTCAACGATTCAACAAAACCAAACAAATTTAGACTAAGTTGGAGATAAGATTGAGCTACATAAGACTAACCGACAAAATATCATGGGCACACTCAACGATTCAGTGAAAACTGCACACACGACTAAATGCAAACACTGTACTCGGAATTCTACCACGTTCGTAGGCTTCCAACTGGAGATTTTGTGAATCTTTGAATTCCGGTTTATCACGTCCTTTCATTGAAAATGGAGACGGACAGACATTATGCAGTTGGTGGAGCACAAAGTTTTCCGATGTGAGGATGTGATGTGTTTTAAATTCGAGTGCACCTTTGTTTGTTTGTTTATAATTTTTGAAGTGTAATTTAGATTGATTTATATGCACTCAGTTTTTATGTTCAAATGTTATAGAGAGGAATTGAAGAGAAGACTTAATTATGACAGTCACACAGTTTTCAAATTTAAATCGTTTTCTCATTTAACAAATGAAGTGTATATGGTTATGCTTTTATTTAAATAATTTAGAAAAAAAGGCATTTAATATAATTTTAATATTTATGGTTAAATAGAAAAAAATGATTTAATTATTTTATTAAAAAAATGTTTAAGAGTTTAGGAAATGGGTATAAATTGTTAGTGTAATTTTTTTTTTAAGTATTAATGATTTTAGTAATGTGACTCATGTGATAATGGATAGATCTAAGGTTGAAATCGGCTAGTTGTGATCTATATTTGTAGGCCTTTGTCATGGGAGCTACTAGTTTCCTTAAGGATATTTTTTTTTTTTTTTAATTAGCCAATTAAGTGTATTTGAGATGTTTGGAGGATTTAAGGATAACCTCCCAATGTTCAAGTCCCATTCTGACATGATAGCTCGGAACCGCCTTCGTACTAAGACTATGTTGACTCTTCCTTGATATAACAAAAACAATAAACAAAATTTATAAAGGAAAATAAAAAGCTCCCTCCAGCACTGAAAAATGCTATATGGAGTTCAATCTTTGTTTTAACAATAAAATACATCTAAAGTGATTGTAAATCAAACCTAACCTTTCAAAATAAAAATAGAACAGATCTATGCATCTTAAAATGAAGAGAGAGAACAAAAGGTTAGTCTAAAAATGCACCTGCCCTGATATAAATACAAGCACCATTATCTTTATAAAATAAAATAAGAACATTGTATCTTTTTCTCAATCTTATTTTAATGGAAATAGAAATTAAGAAGAAATCAGAGTGGCTACAAAGGCAACAAGTCCCTGCCAATGGCTTTTGTCAGAAAATATTTCAAGTGATATATAGCTAATAGACATTCAAATATATTTCAAGTGATATATAGCTAATAGACATTCAAATATTTATCTTTAACTTGTGCAGAAAATATTTCAAAAGTGATATATAATTCATAAAAATTCAGAGATTCACTTTCAATTGTGCAGAAAATATTTCAACTAAAATATAATTCTTAGACATTTGAGCATTAGCCTGTGGTACTATAATACAAAATGACCAAAAACATTTTTTTCATAGAAACAAAAAATATCTTCCACCAATTCCAACAATGGTTATCAACTTATTACTTTTATTTTTCTAGGAACTGGATTTGGAAAAGGACTCCGACATGAGATGCAAAGAGTGAGTAGTTGCAGAAACTACTGAAAACCATACAAATTTATTTGTATGTATTTTAATATGTATGTGAGTAAACTCTAAAATGACACCATTATCAAAGGAATATGTAAAAAACAATTTAATTAAAAAATACTTAACCATGCCATTATCATAATAAAAAACACATTACTTTACTTTGTTTAACCTAATACATCATGGTTTTTGAACTACTTGTTTCATGATTCAACAAATAAATAATATAAATCACTCCCATTGATTATTATATTAGGGATTTTCTTTGTATATGATGCATTGAATGAACGGATGGTGTTAATATTTGTGAATCTGGAAATTGCACTTTGTTTTGGGATGGATATATGAATGCCGAAATTCGATAGCTACTGGAGGATTAATAGAGATTGATCACAAGAAATAAAAGAAACCTGGTAAGATATATTGAAGCGATTATAAATTGTTAGTGGAGGTTCTTGTATTTAAAAGATGATTCGCCCAAGGTACGAATCATTGATCAAGGCATGGTCAATCTATGAGTTGTGGAAAATTATTGAATGTTGGTGATTGTTGTAGTATCTTCTCAGCATGCGGTGGAGAAATAATGCTTTTCTTATTGTTGTGGTCTTTGCCATAAAGATAAAGTAAACTAGAATGTTATGAAGTTTAATGTTCCCGTGATTTGTGTTGAAGTGAGAAAAACTTCAAATTGAGATTTTCCAGGCAGAGAAGAAGTCTTTAATTTATTTATGAAGAAGTTTAATGTTCCCGTGATTTGCGTTGAAAAGAGAAAAAAGAAGTTTAATGTTCCCGTGATTTGTGTTGAAAAGAGAAAAAAACTCAAATTGAGATCTTCGAGGAAGAGAAAAAGTCTTTTATTTATTTATAAGAATTGGGATACATTGTTAATATAGAAAGGCGTGAATAATTTGTGAATGGAACCCAACACACGTGTAACTGTTGTATGAGAGGAAACACCATGTATAATATCCCTATCGTAAATATTCAATTAAAAACTTAAGTAAAATAAAATATTCTTGTTTTGCAATTTCAATATGAAAAGAATATTGTTAATAAAATTTTATTTTTAATCGTTTTAGTTAGGTTTTATTTCTTGATAACCACTTTTAACTTTCTTTATTTCACCAAAGATCTCTTACAGGAGAGGGGGAAAATAAAAGAGGAAAAACCATGGGAGAATGATACTTATGTCTGTCATTCGCTCGACATCAAAGGAGAAGAGGTTTTGCATAGAACAATGAACCAAACACGAGGTGTTGTGTGCACTGTTTGCGAGGGGGATAGTAAACCTGTGTGCACTGTTTGCGTGGGGGACAATAAAGTAAACCGAACACCAAGCGTTGTGTGGACTGTTTGAGTGGGGGACAGTAAACAAACACTAGGTAGGCATGTCCATAGGACTGTTTGAGTGGGGGACAGTAAACAAACACTAGGTAGGCATGTCCATAGGACTGTTTGTGTGGGGGACTATAAACAAATACCATGGGACTAATAACAAACACCGCAGAGAAATGGTTATTCACAATGGCGATATGCCTTGATTCAATGGTCCCTTGTAATTTGAGGTGCAGAGTTATGACAATTTATGCTGCAGAGGTAAGTTTTTATGTTTTTAGTTTTTAATGATTTAAACTATTGCAAATTAAATAATGAGTATTTTACCCTTTTCAGTTCTAGTTTTCTCTTCTAATGGATGAGTAGAATGTAGAGAAGAGAAGGGTTTTTACTTGAATAATCTAAAGAGGGTTTTTACTTAAATAACCTTAGTATGGGTAATTTAATATATCACTACATGTAGATAAAGATTATATATTCCTCTTGGTAAAGAAAATTGGGTTTTTACATGAATAACCTAATAATCTAAAGAGGGTTTTTAGTTAAATAACCTTAGTATGGGTAATTTAATATATCACTACATGTAGATAAAGATTGTATATTCCTCTTGCTAATGAAAATAAGGTTTTTACTTGAATAACTTAAAGAGGGTTTTTACTTAAATAACGTTAGTATGGGTAATTTAATATATTACTACATGTAGACTAAAGTTATATATTTCTCTTGGTAAAGAAAATATATTACTGCATACATGTAGATAAAGATTGTTATTATATATTTTTGAGAAAATATATTATGATTGTTATTACTATATATAGGAAAATATGGTTATTATATATATTTACAACATTAAAGATAAGTAACATTTATTGTCTTTATATAACATGCATATGTCTTTATGTAAGAAAAGATAGGATGAATTCTCTTTTCTTAAAAAGGGATTTCGTAATCATTTTCCTAGAAGTGAATATAGATTAAAGAGGGTAATTTGTGAAATATTCTCAGGGGTAGAGAGTTCTCTTGAAAAACAACACTTAGTTATGAGAAAATCTAATAACCTATGCATAGATAAATTGCACAGAGATGAGTCATATGAACCTTTTTTGGAAATAATATATCTTTTTATGCATGAAAGATAAGTTAATGGTGTTAATTATTTTGCAAGAGTTTGCAAAAGTTACATGTTTTGGTGAGTAAAATGGTAAAGGATTTGTGTGTTGCATATTGGATAGTTTGATCTAATTGCATGGTTTAATGCATAAAGGGTTACCATTATTGTTATCTTAGTTCTTATGCCCAAAAGAAATGTTGAATGTGATACTTTATGCACGAGAACTTTTTTATGATACTTTCATGGAAACAAATGCATAATAACTTTGTACATAAATGATAGAGAAGCTATGTTGGGTTCTTGAAAAACAACTATGTTTAAAGAACACATGCAAAAGCATAGAAACAATAGTTTAGTACATGTATGAAGATATAACTATTGTGTTATATATTTTAAAAAGAAACATGGATTTGTAAAACTATTGGGTTAGATCTTTTAAAGAGAAATATGCATTAGTGTGAATAAGTATTGTGGAAAGTAAAACAAGTATTTACTTAAGTAAATGTACTAGTTAATTATTATGACATGCTTGATAATTATTTGTGCACAACGTTGTTAGAAGAAGCATGTTGTGATATTATATTTACAGCTCATGCACATGAGTAGATTTGTGCACAACGTTGTTAGAAGAAGCATGTTGTGATATTATATTTACAGCTCATGTGGATGTTAAAAGATCACTTTTAGAGACTGATTATTGGTTGATTAATATTGTATCTAATCTTGTTGTCAAGGCTTGTTGATGACAACAATGATAGGAAATGATGACAGTTTGTGCCAAAGAAAAATGATGTTTAACATTGTGGTAGGTAAAGAACTAGTGGTCCATGCTCATGAGTACGAGTTGCAGGATCATACATTAATAGAATAATCATGCCATAAGGAAGTAGAGAGTGGTGATATGTAGGTAAAGGGTTTCATGGAAAACGTAATAGCTTTTAGCTAGTTATGTGACATTTTAATGATATTTCATTATAATATTTTATAACAATGGATAAGGGATGGAATCCCTTATAAGCCATTGAGTGAGGGGTGAAAACCCTTACGAGATTTTAATAATAAAATTACACATTTGTTGGGTTTCACCCTACGGGGTTTCCAAGGTATATCAGTGTTCAATGATGTGATTGCTTATTGTGTCAGTTTGATGGTGTTGAATCCTTGATGATGTTGATTCCTTATTTGATGTGATAATCATAATGTCAAGTATGTGATTAATAATATGGTTAATAGAACCATGAAATGGATGCAACGTTCATGAGACAAGTTATGTTAATATACTACAACACTGGTTATCAATGATTATGCAACTTACTGTCCTCTATTGCAATTTACTTTATGTACTATGAACATTATATCTAATGGTTAATGAGGAATGTGGAGTAGTGATTTTGGATAATTACTTGTGGGTAATTTGTGTAAAAAAATTCTAACTCCCTACTTTTACATGTGAGGTTACCGGGGTATGTTACAAGTGGTATCAGAGCTAAAGGTTGCAACACTGGCGCCTTTGGGAATTGGTAAGCGGAAAAGAAATTGAGGTATGCCACTAATGGGCATTAACTCGGGTATGAGTTTAACAATCTACATATTGATTTATGTAGTACATTATTTTTGACATGATATGTGTGATTCATGTTTATAACTGCTTTGAGTAGTAAATAATAAAGTTTGCTGCAAAACTATGTTCATGATATTGGATTCTTGACGAGGATAAAAGACAATAAAACTTTTGTCACACTTATGAACAATATTGAACACTCATTAAGGAAAGTGACAATCAACTACCAACTTTTTCTTTGCAAATATGGCAATAATAATGATACATTTAATGAACATGATTGAAGCTACAATGAACTAATTTTAATGAGTCAATGCATGAATGTAAAATACGAGGAATGTGCTTGAATATGACGATATAATGTAAAAAGACATTGTAAGAACCCCTTTAGATATTGAAAATAAACAATGAGTCAAGTAATGAGACTTGACTGTAATAACTAACTTTTTTATTAAGTCTTGTCATGGATGCATTAAGATGGTTGGTAGTTGTGATTGGTTAGCGTTGTATGGCTAGCTAATAGAACTTATATGCATTAATTGAATTTGATTTAAGATTATTACAATTTGTAAAAAAGTGATTATGGTAGTTACTTCATGTATCGGTCTGTTGATGATAATACACTATGGGAAATTGGAAATGTTTAGATTGTTAACTCAACTATTATTGACATTTACACATTAATGAATAATTGCATATACTTTTATGCATGACAATATTGTATGTATGAAACTAAAATGATTTGGAAAGTGAATAATTATTAAATAATGCATATTTATAACTAACGTTGCTGATGGGATTAAGTGGTGGTAGCTTGATGGCAATAAGAAAACTCGTCACGTAAAATGTTGCAATGTGAATTGCAATCATAAATGAGAAATTATAATGTTATATGATATGCATGATTGTGTTATTTGGAAAATCAGAATGCATACAACATGTATGTCAGTTGTGTTTCCTATTAATCAAGATATCAAGGACCCATGTTGATCATGGTGTACATGAATGTTTCTTTTGTTAATAGTAATGTGCATATGTTTCACTATGTAAATTATTGTGGGTAAGAGTGATAAAATAGAAATTTAACATGTCAGACAGTCATGGATAGATGTGAAAGACTAGAATGCCTTGGGTTGATGGCAGTTACCTACCCGGAGGGATTGATGCTACTTGTCTGCACAGATTTCCTCTCCTTAGAGATAAATGATATCAGCAAGGGAAAAGAGTTTGCCAAGATGGTGAAGAGGGTAAAAATATTGAGGAAACTTTATTGATTTGGAGCCTGTTGGAGGAGGCCCAAAATTCCTCATAGACGGGACACTGTCAGAGGAATAGGCAGGACGCTGCCAAGAGGAATCTTATATTGGACCCTATGTGGTCATTGAAATTCTTGAGCTGGTTGGCCAGTGGAATTCCATACTAGACTCGGTATTGCCTTTGTCAAATAATTGTCTGGATGTGAAAATGACTCGATCTGGTTGTGGAAAACAGTTCCCATGGGTTGGGAGGAGCATTATTTTGCCACTATGGGTTTTGTAGGAGAACAAATAAATTACTTAGTTATGTGTTGTGTCAAAAAAATGAAATTTATATATAATTGTAAAAAAAATGTCATGCACATTTTAACGCAAAAGGATTTTAGTGCTCAGTAAGGAGTTACTGGAATTTTAGTTCCTTTATTGTATTAGCAATCTTGTGAATGTCTTAGTAGGGGCTAAGACAATTTTCACTTGATGCAGTGATTGACTCTTTTGATGATTAGAGAGCTAGGTGCTCTTTTGGTACTTTTAGAAGTACTCTGTGGATGTCTTTAGTGAGAGTTAATACAGTGTGCATGTGGTGCAGTGATTTATCATTTTGATGATTAGTGTTAGTGCTCTTTAAGTACTTGTAAAAATACTGTGATTTAAATCTCATCTAACATTGCACAATTGATTTATAGTTAAAAGTATTTCATTTGACTCAAAATATTGTGACTAATGTGATTGAATTTGTTAGTCACACATTATAGGTTACTTACCATGGAGGGTTGATGGGTTGTCCAATCACTATTAAAATGCTTACATGAAAGTGCTCACGATTTTCAAGAGTAGTTGATAAGTAATGGTAAGTTGATATAGAGATTTGTTTTTGTATATTAGGAATTTGAATAAGGGCCAACTGATGGAAATTAGAACTTGCATATTTTTGCAGTTATAAATGCTTATGACTATTGATTTTTTCTTATCTTATAACATTACAATTTTTGTTTATTGTTATTTCTGGGAATGAAATCTTTGATTTTAAGGAGGAAGGGTCACTTTTTGTGTGGTTTAGATGGTTATATCATGAGTAAAATCTAAAGTTCCAACGAGAGATGAACATCAAGGACGGCGTTCTTATTAAGGGGGGGAGTATGTAATATCCCTATCGTAAATACTCATGTAGAAACTTAAGTAAACTAAAATATTCTTATTTTGCAATTTCAATATGAATAGAATATTATTAATAAAGTTTATCTTTAACCATTTTAGTTAGGTTTCATTTCTTGATAACCGCCCTTAACTTTTTTTTATTTCATCGGAGATCTCTTATGGGAGGGCGAAAAAAAGAGGAAAAATCACGGGAGAATGATACTTATATCTGTCATTTGCTCGACATCATAGGAGAAGAGGTTTTGCGTGGAACAATGAACCAAACACCAGGGGTTGTGTGGACTATTTGCGAGGGGGACAATAAACCTGTGTGCACTGTTTGCGTGGGGGACAGTAAAGTAAACCAAACACTAGGCATTGTGTGGACTGTTTCAGTGGGGGACAGTAAAAAACACTAGGCGGGAGTGTCCATGGGACTGTTTGCATGGGGGACTATAAACAAACACCATGGGACTAATAACAAACACCGAAGAGAAATGGTTGTTCACAATTGTTGGGTAGCGGATGTCTCGCGTAACGGTTGTAGGGAAGAAAGCCCAAAAAGTAGGATTAAATTATTGTAAAAACTCTGAAGAATGTGGAGCGCGAATTATAATAGTTTGCGTCAAAGGGTAGTCCACCTGAAAATAATATAAAATATATATATAGAGAGTCAGCCCGCGCAGGGATCGCGGGCCAAGGAAGGGTATAAATAGAATGCAACTCTATGAGGGAAAGGTAGTTCTTGTGAAAAAGATGAAATGTGATGAGTTTTTAAAGAAGATAGTTTGAAAAGCATTTGTAAGTCCAAGTCAAGGGTTGAGGTAGCAGGTAGAGGCTCTGCAGCTGTGTGCGTAGAGGCTTGGAAAGTTCGCAGCTGTATGCGTGGACCCCTGCAGCTGAGTGCACAAGGCGGATCTAAATGTATTGAGGATAAGTGGAAATAAAGATAAGTTTCTTCTGAAATTCTGTGTTCCTTCTGAGCTGTTGTGAATTTGACTTTCATAATATCTGTTTAATTTAATCTATTTATTATATGAATGAATGTAAATCTGGGTTCATTTTAATGCATAAATCAATTGTATTGGTTAAATGTTTTCTTAAAGACCCTGTTAATTTGTAACCACATCCTCTAATAGAATAGTGCACTAATAAGGAAGCTATAATCAATCCGGATCTGTGCAAATATTGAGCAGCGCAAAGTTGTAAACCAGTACGCGAAATCTCCAGACCACACCAAGACACCCTTGGGGTGCAAAAACCTGGTTCCAACACCCTCCCCTGCTACTTTGGGTGAGAATTTAGTCCGCGCTCCACGAGTTGTTGCCGAAAGGGCTATTAGATGCGGGATTTGTTTGGCTAAATAACTCTTCCGAACTTGGGTCAGGCACATATAAGCCAACAAATGGTTTTGTTTCTGGGACCGAGATCTGCATAAGGAGTGTCTGGTGTGGAACGCAGGGACTCTATAGAAAAGAACATTGAAAAGTCAAAAGGATTAGGGATAGTAGTAGAGAAAGGATAACTATGGCGAACACAATTCAGTTACCAGTGTTCAAAGGAGCAGGAGGCGAAGACGTGGAACAATTTTGGTTTGTACTAACATCAGTATGGAACACGTAGCAAGTCGTGGATGATAACATCAAGAAAGCCATCTTAGTCAGTGCACTGCAGGACCGAGTGCTAACATGGTACATGAAGTATTCAAGCATCAACCCAACGGTGGGGATAGCGGACATCCATACTGAATTAAAAAAGGAGTTTAGTCAGCCAAAGTCAGAAGCGCAATTGGTTGTAGGATTCAAAGAGATCATGATGATGCATGGTGAGACCCCATGGGATTTGGATCAGAGGTTGAAAAGCACCATTCGCGAGGCCAATATGAACCTGACGGATGCACAACACCGTGCTTGGTTCATCGCATCATTAACGCCATATTTGAAGTCGGCTCTGTCACAAAAAAAGATCTCAACCCAAGCAGAAGTGTTGGAGGCAGTAATGCGGTTGTACGAAACCCCGGTACAAGACCTAGGGTTGGCAGTTCAGCAGATCCAAGCACAAATCCAAAATTTGTGTTTGGAAATACAAAAGTTAAAACAAGAATAGACACCACATTTGGAAGTCCGGGAGGAAATATGGTGTATAAAGTGCAGGAGCCAGGGACACGATAAAGATCACTGGCTGGTCTCGGTGACTTTTGTGGTCAAGGGGGGACCGACACCATTTCGACTAGAGACACAGGCAGGGCTGAGCGCGATCTCCCTAATCTGGTGCGCAATCTGTCAGGTAGGAGGAAAGCACAACACTGATAACTGTCATCTATTTCCAAAATACAACCAAACCCCCCAGTATCTCTTTTGCAACTTTTGTAGATTGGTGGGTCACGAAGAAAGATATTTTCGTAGCTATCGAATGTTGATGGACCAGGTACCTGCCTAAAGAATGCAAACTGAGGTTCAAGGTCAGGATCCAACCGTGGCGATGGTGCGCGGTGGGTTCCCAAGATGGTTTCAAGGACGGGGTGGAATGGGATTAGGAAGGGGTCGCGGGCAGCTAATCTGTTACAACTGTGGAGGACCAGGACATTATGTGCGGGATTGTACCAATCCAACCCAAATATCATGTCCTTATTGTGAGAAATTCGATCATGAGCTGCTAGATTGCCCCCATGCTGATAGCACAAATTTGCGACAAGAAGGCAGCGCCTCCAACAGCGGAAAATGTGCAACTGATGAGATTTGAACCACGCAACGATGAACCCATGGTAAACATGGTAGTGCGGAGCGGCGCCACCACAGGAATGACCAATGGGGAGGAAATTATGGAAGCTAGGGAAAGCTTCATGTGCGTCTCTACCCGAGGTAGTAGGGATCAACTTGAGCTAGCTAGGGATCCCTTGATGTTGACTACCTTCTTAGGGACATGCATAAAACTGCTTCACGTCAACAGGGTAGTTAAAGGGTTACAGGAAGTGATTGATAGATGCACAAGATGGGCTAAACCTCGAGAAGTATGGAACTTAGGAGGACATACATCGCGGATGGGTCGAGAGATGCAGTTAACAGTGTAGATTGGTGACTATGAGATGGATCAGGTCATTCTGGACCTAGGTTCGGATGCAAACGTATTTCCTAAACAGACTTGGGAGTGCATGAGTAAGCCTACACTACAATGGTCTCCTATCTAATTACGGATGGCCAATCAATAGAAGATCTTGTTGTGGAGTACTAAAGAAGGTATGTTTTTTATGATTATTTCAGCGTCTTTTCATTAGAACTTACAAACCTTTTTTCATCATGAACTTGGAAAACAATAAAGAATTGTAATAAAACATGTGAGATTAGTATGCAAGACGAAAACACTGACAATTGTCATTTCCTTGTGCAGGAAGGAGGAAAAACAAGAAGTTGTCATTTCCAAAGGAAAGGACAAGGACGGGTTAACTGATGTCCCTTTGACGGGAGACCGTATGCAAACAAGGGAAAGCAAATCAAAGTGAATCAGCCCGGGAAAGGAATTGGAGATATCGGCTCAGCGCAGGAAAGAAAACAAATGACTGAGGACTAACGGTTCGGTGAATCCCTCAGGATCCTTGATCCTGAGGGATCGCTATTTTATCTATTTTCTGCACTTATATATCTCCGCCTTCACCCTTATAAAAGGGGAAGAACTGTTAGCTCGAGGGGGGGAGAGTTGGATGTTGTTATGCTTATGTAATTTCCTTTAAGATCAAAACTTTGATCATCGAGTCTCATTAAGAACTGATCTATTGTAATTTCACTTTATGCATTAATACAAACTTGGTTACTATTTCATCTTTGAGTCTGGAATAACTT